>JAUMHL010000030.1:978518-991908 GCA_032362345.1 Sandelia bainsii
AAGGCACTTTACAGTGTAAGGTTTAGGACCTTACACAAAATATATATACATAGAATATTTGTAGAAAACCCAACAATGTTTAATGTTTTGTTATTTGTGGATGACATCCGTCCATACTGTTACATGTGCCCCTTCTTCAAATCATTTTTAAATCTTAGGTGATGAAGTGGGTTTTGCCTCTGGAGAGTTTGTACCATTTATACCAAATGTATTTATCATTAGAGTGGGAACAACTAAATTGATTCATCATTAAGATCTATTCTCTTGCAACATTTCCAGACATTCACTGTTTCCAGCTTCGCGGTTGCGAAGGTTTGCTGCTTCTCTTTGTCTTATGTGATAGTGGTGAACAAAATATACTGTATTTGGGTTACAGATTGTCATTTGGATTAAAAGAAAGGTGATCAGAAGGCATTGCATTGTGCTTAAGGAAATTGTGAAGGGCAATTTTCATCATTTTCAGACAATAGGTCAAATGTTAGTTTAGAAAATGTCCGACAGATGAATTGATAATGAAATTAGCTAGTTGCCCGTAGCAGACGTGCTCTCGTGAGCTAAAATGGTGGCGTATTTGGCGTTTCCATCTGTAAGTCACAGTTTAGGCAGATGACCGCCCACCCTGAGCCTGGTTCTGCTGGAGGTTCCTTCCATTCTTCCTGGTTCTTGCTCATTGGACATTACTATGGAAAATGCCTGGAAATTATTTTTTGTTAATAAATAAATAGAATAGAATGACATAAGTCAGTGTTATTGATTAACATTAAAAATGTCAAAATGAAATCTGCATCTTTGTGTGAGGACGTACATCATATGTATGGAAAATAAGAATGTTGTTATCATTGTTCTATTGTAAAGGCTGCTCATATCATAGTATCCTCTCAACAAAGGCAGGTTAACGCCTCACCCAGCTACCTTCTCTAACAGAGCCGGGGCCTATAGACAGATACAGTGTAAGGTGTGGTCCTCTCTCTGAAATAACTTTCAGCACTGAAAGGTCATAATGTGATTTAACGCTCAAAGCGAAATTCAGTCGAGCAATTGTTCTTCGTGCAGGGGCACAAGCCACCGCTCTTGTTTTCACTATACCTGCACAGACAGGCGAGACAAACTGGGCGAGAGCGGAGTTTTCATAACGCGACTTGTTTTGAACAGCCTGCCACCGCCTGTGACAGAATACCAGCCATGCTGTCACACCACTTTACAGCGGTCATATAGATAGGAGAGAGGTGATCTGTGCCTCTCTTTCACCTCTTGTCTCTCCACTACACACAGGTCCAGTCCAATCTACATCAAACCTGTTGTGTGGATCTACAGACCGCCCACAGGGCCCCTATCTCACACGTAGAAGAAGGGTGGTTTTAAGAATGGACTGTAAAGACTGTATGAGGTTGTACAGTGTGCATTCACTGGCTAGGTCTCACACATTCTTCTGATCGGGACCGACAGTCTGAGTGGATGCCACTGTAGCAAAGAGTTTGACTGCATACTCCACAGGCTTGCATAACCATAGGACTGTCTTAGTTACATAAAGCCCCAAGCAACAGTGGAAGAGTAGCGTAATCTGAGTGGGATGCCAGGGCAGGAACACATTAACATTCAGTTGTCCTTCTCTCTCAAGCTAACTGCTGACTGAGGTGTTGTGTGCATACCACACGTTAAAAACATTTTTTGTTTTGCTCTCTGATCTCTTGTTTGCCTGTTTTCTTTGTCTGACTTCTGAGCACAGAGCACAGGCCTAACCTGAAATCAGATGAATAATAGATTAGCACTCTGTACTCTACAGGGTCATCCACGCGTCTGTCATTAAATCCTCCGGTTTCTCAGAGTGCACCAGTTTTAACACAAAATCCTTCATCTGCATCAACAGATCATCATAAAATCATAAATCTCTTATTCAAAATGACAATATTCTTTACCTACAGTAGAGGATATACTGTAGGAGCAGGCTTGGGACTTAATTTTGGCTGCCTTTTGTAATTCCTAGATTGGTGAGAGAAATCTGTATCAAATTCAGTTCAGTTCACTTCACATATGTAAGGCCAATTCACAACAAAAATCAACTCAATGTTCTTTACCTAGTAAGGTTAAGACCAAAATCATATAGAAAAACCAACACAAGAAACCTGCAGCTCAGCGTGGGAAGCTGGGAGGCAGTTGGGGTGAGTGGGAAGCAGAGGGAGTATATGGGGAAAGTGAATTAGCAACTCTCCCCACTGCTTTAGCACATTGTACTGGGCAGGTCCCAGGGGGCCATGCTAACAGAATACAGTGAGTGACTGCTATAAATGAGCGATAGTGAAGAGCACATTGTGCTTGACTGCTCTGTGTTACTGTGTCTGGGTATGGTTGCAGTGATATATCTCTGCCCCAAGTCACACTTTCAGTGCGACTTATGAATTATTATTCACCAGTGATATTTACTGACTATAAGAAATCTTTGTCCTAGTGCTGCAGCTTGTAGTCTGGTGTCACGTCACTATTACTCTTGTGCAAGTTGAAAGGGTAAAGGTAAACTCTAAGCTGCATGTCTGCTGGAGCCAGTCACAAGGTCACTCTGAGTAGAATTGGAGTACTCCACCTATTAGATGGTTTCATTTAGGAGACCTTAGTTTTTTTCAAATTTTCTACAGTGTAGCTATCCACACAAAACTGTAACCATGCAGAAGATGACAAGTGTTGGCTACATGTTGTGTTTGGAGGTAAACTATGACTTGGAGTGGATCTAAGGCTGGTCACCATATTGTTCAATGTGTTTAGGAGCAGCCTAAAAGTAAAACCAAACTGACATTTCCTATTTGGAAACAGTGTTTTGGGTGAAATTCAAAATCACCTACCATTTATCATTGTTTCCTATTTAAAACTACACTTACTATTCAGAACTACCAAACATGGCTTGCAGAGACTTGATACAAAATATAAATAAGTATGTGTATAGATTGTAGTGAAAAATCTAAAGAGTGTTTTATTATGACTTTAATTATCAAATAATATGTCTTTAATTATTGATAGATTGATTGTTTACTCTATAAATAATAAATCACAATCTGATTGCTTGTTTTGTCCAAGCAAAGTCTGTAGAAAGCAGCACAACTGGAATCCTGAAACCATGGAATGTTGCTCTATAATTGATTAATTAATCAATTAATCAATTAACTCTGTTATTGATGGTCATCTGTCAGTCAACCATGCAGCTGCTTGTTTCAGCACTACTACAGGGGGAGCTCCTGACTCCAGTGTAATTTGAACACTGTGGGGTTGCTACTGTTCCTTTGAAATTATCAATTGGTCCAGCACATCTCATACTGTATTTCCCATCTCGTCTTTCCTTCTTTGTCCTGACACGCCTGTCCATCCACTCAGAGGGCCTCTGTAACTGCAGCACTGGTGGCGAAGGGATTGTGGAACCAGAGGAGTGTGACCTGGTCACAGGTCAGTGTTCGTGTCTGCCGGGCTACACAGGTCTGCAGTGTGAGGAATGCGAGGAAGGATACTTCACCAACGGCACCAGTGGCTGCCTGCCCTGTTCCTGCGACAGCTTCGGCGCAGTGGACCACCTCTGTGACAGGTCAGGCTGCATTTGAGATGTAGTTAATTTCTTTGCTGCTTTTGAATGAAAAGTGCTTATCATAACTTTAATAAATCAGAAAACATTTGTATTAGATTGTATTGGATGTTGTGGAGATTTGTATTCAATTAGTTAAATTATTAAAATAGTTAGAAAACAACTTGTTTGCTAACTATAAGTATATGGAAAGGTTAAAGCTACACAAATCAGTGGATTTATAACACTGGATGAAAACACTGAATTTAGTTTTGATTCTCTCAGTTCGATGGAGCATTTTAGAGACTTTTAGCTAAGAGGAGAGTTAATGCTGGACTGAAGGCAGATGTTGCTGTTTGCTAATACATTAGCCATAGCATGCAGTGAATAAATGGCATATGTTGTGTTTATGACTTGTTACTAACCCCAACTAGCCAACCCCAACTTGGCCCATATCATGACCACGCACAAAATGTTGTTTTTTTTACAGCTACACATGGATAAAGTACCTAAGCTCCACACTCCACTCCTCACCTTTGTGTTTGAAACCTGAGTATTGTAACAAATCCCAAGACACTGGTTGAACTTAGACTTGATTTGCATTTAAAATACATGAGAATGGTCAAATTTGCATGCAGGTGCATGATTGGACAAACGCTAGCTTTAACACCCATGCAGGCACACAAGTGCACAAGCACTGACTACTCACCACTGCAGTTTCAGTGACAGCACACCTCAGAGCATGGTAAAAACAAGGCAGCTGACTGTGCCACTGTGATCTAAACTTGGAAGCAAATCCTGACACTGTTCATTTTGAGTGTTAATGAATGTTTTCAGGTATGTCTCATACGTCACCTGGTACATATTTTGTTGTCATGACAGCCACACATGGCCTTTGGAAGATGCGTGATGTATCTCCAAACTTGCTGCAGTTTTCTCAACAAGTACTATCTTTAGCAGCAAATGTGTTGTGGCATGCCAAGCCAAACGGACTGTTTGCTGTGAATTTGTGTTTTTTATCTCCTAAATACGGGGACAAGATGTTCTGGGGCTCAGTTTTGCTCAAACATTATGTTGATCATAACACAATAGCCCGGCAGAATCATTATTCTATCCGTTGAGCAAGGCCATTGTCCTACAGGCTTCCCTGAGGGCAGCAGAATGTTCAGACTTTGTTCAAAGCCAAAACAAAAAAAACAAAAAACTCAGCAGACTTTCTCCACAAGTCACAAGAACAGTGACTTGGATAAGGAGCTGCATGTGTGGGTTAGGAGGTGATAAAAATAGCGGCAGTACGTTCTGCCTCTAACCAAGAAAAGGAATGCAGTTGCTTTTCGGAAGGTTGAGTCAGTGTTCGCAATGTGTGGTGAATTTGTGTTGTCATGCTCTGATCAATACGTCAGAGTACAGACTAACATAAGCAAAATCTCAATAGGTGAACTCCTTTGATGGAAACAAACAACTTTGATGTTTTGTGCTTATGAGCCCTGAAACACTGCAGCTGAAGCTCAGTGGGATTTAGGTGAAGGTGCAGGTGGGAGGGTTACTTCAGGGCTTGAAACTTTCAAAAAGTAACACACTTTATACAGTCCTTCCCAGACAGCCTGTGCCTAACCTCTGCTAACCCTGTTAGCCTAGCCTTCCCCCCCCCTGCAGAGCTTATCACTGCAAATTACACAGATTAGCTTTCCCACCCCCCAGGAAGCTGCTTTAGGCATCTTCCCCATTAAGTAATGAGGCCAGATAGAGCCAGTCAGTGCTTTGAATGTGTCTGCTGTTGCACGAGCACTTCAGTGACAGTGAAACAGACCGATTTGTTTTTGGATTTTGATGCATTTGTTCATGTGTTCATTCATTATGTTTGCATGTAATAAACACATCAGGCTGCAGAGACAACAGGAGTCATGACATTCAACAGCTTCCAGTGTTCATCTGTCGTTCAGTTGTGGTTTGCTAATAAAATGGACTCAGTGAGAGACCTGCTAATTTCTACTCACTGGCTGATTTAGCAAGTATGCTAAAGTATGCTGACATGATTACAGTGCAGCACTGTCATTTACAGCCATATGAGATGAAAGGAGCGTTGACAGACACTTACAGTACTTGTCAGCGAAGCACAATGGAAAGGCCGTACTGATTTTTATACAGGACATACACAGTCACACAGGTGCAACTGAATCAGAGCTGGTATGTGTGCTGTGATGAAACGGTCCTACAGTTTGTCTAAGGGAGCGTTACATAACTGCAGAACAATATATAGCTCTGAGCCAGACAGTGCTGTCTCTGAAAAGGTTCTGTTTGATGTGGAAACCTAAGATCTGGATTTGTGCGTGGCTGCAGCTATGATGTGTTGCTGAATCTTTGTTCCACTTAGAATGTCCCCTGTTTTTGTTTGGCGATGCTTTATTCTGGCTCACTGGCCAAATAAAGACCGCATCACATCACAAGGAGATATTTCCAGCTGATTGTACGGATTAATAGAAGATCTAATTCTGTCTGTCTGGAAACAACTGAAACATCAATGTAAATGTCAGAATTTCACTTCTATAGAACAACGTATATCACACACTGAAGATCAGTTTGTTCTCTTATAACCTCAAAGGAGCAGAATTCCTAGAAGCTGCAAGACATGTTGTGTTTTGAGTAAAGATCACTCAATATCCTCAAACTCTAAAAATAAAACTCACATCACAAGTAGCTTTGTGTTTATTTGCCATGACAGTCTCAGCACACATTGTATCTGCCGCCAAGACGAATAAGTTCACTTTGATCAAAATGCTGCTCAGTGAACGGGGTGAAGCACACTGGAAGCTTGTCTTCCTGTATTTTGCAGATAGATTCTCCTTCTCATTATTCTCAGTGTTTCAGTTTAAAGTTGAAGAAGCAAAACGACCCCACACTGTGGTGTTTAACAGCATAGTTCCCAGTGGTTAGATCAAATGGGGAAGCAGCTGTCCATTAGAATAGACAAGCACTGAGATCTTTATAAGGCCCCGGGTTGTTGATTAACACATTCTCAGAAGAACTGCAGATAGTGATGTAATGTATGCTCTTTTTATTGTTTAGTTTTTAATTAGTTTGTGACAGCCCACTCGAGTTTTTTCTTGCTACATGCACTTCAGCTTCTGTTTGATGTTCATAGTCTGTTTCCTCAACATTTAAGAGAATGAACATGGAATCCTGAGGCTTATGAAGGCGTGCAGCCATTCATCATCATGATCATAAACTCTCATAAACATGATAAGACTATGAGACAGGTAATGCTACAAAAGTTCATTTCTATTGTCTGACCATCAAAATAGTTAAAGGCTGTACTGTACGCACTTCAATATGTAAATCTAGCAGTAAAGGTGCATGACTGGACTGAGGAGACTGTCAAAAGTGCTCATGTTTGTAGTACACACTTCATATAGGGTGATGTCACACATTATCTTTGTTGTAGGTGGATATGTGACTAAAGGTTTGTTATGCCCACCTGCGTTAATCAGAAATTGGAAAACTAAGACGAATGACGTTAGGTGATTTCTCTTGTCGACCTGTCCAGTGTGTATCCCGCCTCTCGCTCGATGACAGCTGGGATATGCTCCAGCACTCCCATGACCCTTACGGGGACAAGCAGTTAAGATACTGCATGGATTTCTCTTGTAACTTCTAAAGTGATGCTGGTCAAAAAATAAATGTAGAAGTTTAGTTCGGATTTGTTTGAGAAATTGTCAAAGGTGAAAATTGTGGCTAAAACATGTTGTTACCTACAGACTGGAATAAAAACAGCAGCAGGTAAAGGCGTGAGTGACTGTACATATTTAAATCTAATTTGTATTTTATATCTACTGTATTTTATGTTCAGACACTGTTAAAATACAAGCCAACAAATCTTGGCAGCCAGTGTTGGTGAATGTATTGAGGGGGTTACCTTGCCCCTGGCCCACCAAAAATCCTCATAATGTTCGGTAACTGTATATGGTTCTATAGATAAATTAAAAATTGAACAAGAAGACTGAAACAAACATTATATACCTTTGATGTATGAAACATCTGTGCTTACATGCACAGTCTGTGTGAACCAAATTTTTGGGCTGCGTGCCCGTAGAGATGTGTCACGGATACCATGGCAAACACACAAAATTCACAAAAGAATTGCACTAACTGAAAGACCGATACACCATAAACATTCTGTCCCTGAACAATATTAATACCGTCATCAGTCATCATTCAGATAAATATTTTGAATGAGTTGTTGTATTGAACTTATCTTAGGACAGAAAGCTTGAAACCCAGACTAATGAAATTCATTCTTCAAAGCCAGGAAACGTCTGTAACTATTATTATTCAATATTCTTAATACCCTTAATGAGATTTTCTCTCCTTGTTTGCTCATAATGTGTCATTCTGCCTGCGGTCAGCCCACAAATCATGTGATAATCCACAGTTTGCTGGATTAAGATTGGTCAATATTTGACATACGAGCTGTATCACTCATATGTGTCACAACAGTTTTATCAGTACTGTATGTGGGTCAGCTCCTCTGGGCGTTGTCTGGAAGGCTTTTCGTTTTACAGTACCGTATGGAAGGCACCACAGTCTGGAATGAAATATTGATGGTGGGTGCAGATGTTTCCGCCGCTGCGTCGTGTGTCACTCTGCAGCGGCTGCATCACTGCCATCAATGTATCAGTGATGTGGACACTGGATACAGCTTCTAGAGAAAATACAGTGGTGTATTCTTTTTTATACTTAACAAGTTTGAGGAACTAGCTTCCAGCGTCCTGCTTTCATCAGGAAACAGCAGTGGACCGCAGGACTGCAGAGTTACAGCCACGCATCTTGATTCCTGACTGATGGCTGCACTCAGGAGACCTGCAGTCACTGCTTCACTGCACTGCCCCGCCCCATCTGTGGATGGGTGTCTATGCAGATACGCAGATGGGCAGTTCAGAGCTGATACTAGCCTTTGATTAAATATATTTCAGTTATTTTTATGACCACAAATAACTAAAGCTGAGTTGCATGTAGTTAAAAAATAATACAGTCTAATCCATCAGTCCTATAATAAACTCATGAAGGTGACTGGGTTCAGTTTTAGAGAAAACATTGCTGTGGTCTGTAAGTTTTCTGGACGTCCTGCATCATTCCAAGGGTGTGGCTGTAGGTCTATGAAAACTGTCAGTCTTACAATGCTCCACAAATCCATGATATAGTGATAATAATCAAGCTAGAAAAGATTCCAGATCATTTAATGTGATGGTTACCTCTTGTCTGAAAACTGTTTTTTTTTTTCCTGCGACACAACGTGATGTCATCTGATAAGATGCTGCACGAGCCAATCACATGCATGAGATTATGTGTACTTGGTGGATTACTTTGTAACATGAATGTATTTCTGTCATTTACCTTGAGATCATTGCAATGAAAGATACTAAAACAGTTGCTGCCAAGATAACAATCCTGAGTTATATAATCCTGTCTGTGAGTATTAAGAACTTCCGCTCTGTGTTTTGGTGTTTCATAAGTTCTGCCAAATGGACTTCCCCAGTATTTTATCACCTTTACATGAAACACACACACACACACACCAGCACAAAGGGCTGTTGTCTGGCATGAGGACAGTGGAGAAGAGATCAGACGTCCTCCCGCTCTGTTGATTAACACGCCCTTTCTGGATTTGTCTGCACACCCCAATGCAAATAAACCAGCTTAGTGTAGTTCCCTGTTTGGTTTTGACAACCCTTGGTAATTAAAGTTTCCATCGTTTCCATATTGCAGAGATGTTTGCCACTGTCTCCTCTGATCCAACACATGTAACAGCCTCAGAATGGGGTTAAGCTTAGTCGCCCATGTAACACTGACCTATTTAACGTACAGATCTGATGCAGAGTGGCGGAGGGCCGCGCAGCACAGTGAGAGCACACCAAAACAATAACAAACCCCCACCCTTCCTGGCTCAGAGGGCACAAATTAACACCCAGATTACTGATCACTGAAGGAGAAGGTTTTCACCCTCTCACAAGCATCAGATTCATGCCCCTGCAGTCCCCCCTCCCCTTTTCTACCAATGAACATGGTGGATTTGCCGACTGCATGTTAGATGACAAACCTCTTAATTAGTGTCAGTCTTTATCTGAGCTGCTCACAGGGTAAGATGAAGGCACAGGAGACACAGATTACAGATCGCTGCATTGCCACAGGTCCGATGTTGTCTGACTGACTGCCGGCTCATGTTCCAGCAGGATTTATGTGCTCTTTGTTCATTTCCCGCATTGTTCTACTGTTTTACAGTAGATGTATTGGATGGTTTTCCCATTTTTATATATTTGATGACGTACAGTTAAAAGGGGAATTATGCAAAATGACATAACTCAAATAATAATTTGGAATTATTTGTCCAGTGAGATAGCTCTTATCAATGGATTTAAACTAATAGGGGAATAGTCCTTCTAGTTGGCCAAACAAAGAGTGGTCACTTGCAATTATGATAATTAGTCATCTTTAATTCTGAGTTTGTGGAAGCAAGTCTCTTGAGAAATGTAATCATAGTTAATGAAGTGTAGATTTTTTCAGTCTAAGTGATACAAAACACATTCATATTGATTACAATTGTAGTCCTGAATCCTAAACCCTGCAGCAAAACAAAAAAGACGCTCAAGGATGCAACACAGAACGTAAATGTTAAGCTAATTATCAGTGGAGTGTTGTCTTTAAAAGGTGTTTTAGTTTGAAAGACCAGTAGAGGATTTATGTTAGTGTCAGTATAAGTTATTCAGAATTAAAAATTCTGATACTGGATATGACCTTTTCTTTAACAGTACTTACCAGAGAATCTTACTTAACAACAGTACATCCTTGATCTCAAGATGCTTCATTCAGTAATTTCACATAACTGAACAGAGTTCACAAAATGCATATGATGGCATTTGAAAACACATCACTTTACCTGGAGTGAGTGGAGCATGCTCACTTTCTCTGTGACTTCTGTGCGTCAGTTTGTTTAGCTGGAGGGAAGAACACTGCTTATGTCCCAGCCTATTTCCCTGCTGTGGTCATGCCCCAGTAAGCGTGGCTGTGGGCCTCCTCATTTGCATTAAGCGCAGTTGTTAACAAAGCCCTGATTGTGTGACGACCCACGCACACGCTCATGGAAAGTCCTCCAGTCACTCTTGATTTACTTCAATTGTTTGGAAGTTATTGTCCCCAGATTATTTTTGTGGGCCCATTGTCTGGGTCTGAGGATTGATCAGACTTGACTTAGGATTGTAGTTTTCCTTGGAAATTACCTTGAGTGTGGGTGGGATCAGAGAACCATAGATGATTCTTCTCTGGGAACAAATAAGCCTCTCACTGCCTCTCATGTATGAGTGCAATCAGCATGCACCTACTATATTTAGGAGCTAGCCACATGAAACTGAGAGTGCACATCCAATCTAGCAAACGCATTTTCTGCCCAGTTATGTAAAACACATCACGTCAATACAATACTTTTATGCTCTGCTCTGATTTTGTGCCGCTGTTACGTTGCCTTCATCTGGGCAAAAAGTGGCACTTGACCACACAGTGAATACTACAACTAACAGCCAGCTATCAGATACTGTATGTTCTGTGCGTGTGTGAGAGGAAATAACTCTCTGTGCCAGCAGACAAGGGTTCAACTAGTGCCAGTGTAGGACCCACTGCAAAAACTAGGAAGATAGCCCAACACTGGCTGACATCCGACTGTCAGCTTGGTGTGTTAGGGCAGAGACACACCAAATATCTAAGAACTAGCAGCGATGAAGGCTGACTGTTCACGTCACCTTCATCTGCACCTGCATGAGACATACCAGCAGTTGGCGGTAGTCTGTAATTGCCATTCAGAAACCATTTTCACACCACTGTCCCTCAACACGGACAGTTTATAACTACTTCTAACTCAAAATATGTCCCATAAGAAGTTGCAAATTCTGCAGGTGTTGCCAGTACTTGCTGTTTTGATTGTTGCACAGATTTGCTAAGCTGAACAGTTAATCAGAGCAGTTTCTGTCACCGGCACGGTTTGCCACTCATCTAACACACTGAATCAGCTGAAAAGAGTAATGGCAATCGTGCAGGACATGGTGCAAAAACTAAGGTGACAGGGGCTCAGCAATGGCGTGACATTGCCAACCGTCAGCTTGGTGTTTCATGGGCTTCACAGGCTAAAGTGCTCTTTTGTGGACACCAGTGCTCTCTGTTGTAAATGTGCCACGTTTTCCAAATCACATGTAACTGTTTGTGCTTTCATTTCTTGTTATCTGCAGACATATGCAGATTTATTGGCTGTTTACTAAACAGGGCCTCTCACACCCTTCACCCTCTCAATGTCCACGTTTGTAACTGTATAACTTGTATAACATCTTGATGATGACTTCTGATCTGTTGCATAGATCATAATGAACTTTAGATTGTATTATAATAAAGCAAGTTTACACTTGTCACGTCAAATGTCTCATATACTGAACATCATATTAGTCAGGTTAGAAGTCTGATTGCAGTTTGTCTTGTGATTAGGCTACATGCAAACCAGTGTCAGGCATGTACCAGCCCAGAGGGCTGTGGAAATGCACCCAAAGCTGTTTCACTGTCACAGACAGAAATTTACCATGTTACCATGATAAAAACAGTTTATCATGGTAACAACTGTCCATCTCAGCTCCCTCCCTTTCACCAAGTTTAAAAAGATAAACCCCACAACAACACTCCACACTTTCTGTATGATGATATTTGTTTAAAGCTGATGGCGACTTTCCCTCTGCTGCTTCAATATTTGACACTCAGTTGCTGTTATCACAGCAGAAAGATCTTTATTACACAAATTTTCATCAATCATTTACTGACACAGTTACAGTGTCTCAGAGAGGTGGATGCATTTACACCTGTTCATTCTGTCTCTAGTGGCTCTGTTGCATTTACACTTTTTGATATTTCACCCAAGATGCATGTAATGGTGTTTGAGTGTGTGAACACTGTTGAATATGTTTCTGGAAAGTAAAACGGGTGAAACAAAAACTAGGCGTTTTACGTTACCACAATATGTGGTCTACACAGCTCTAAACCATAAGCGTGCTTCCCATGTGCTTCATACCTGGAGCAGAGTGGAAAAAGCAGATGGTTGGATGGGAGAACCTGCAGGAAGTCAAGTGTGGAATCACCACAACAGTCTGGACATCAGCTGTCATGACTGCAGTCCAAAAAGAGAACTCGCAAAGAGCTCCTTTCTGTTGCATTAAATGAAATGTTTTGTAGACCTGTATTTTGTGCACTGTTGTGTTGATTTTGTGTTCTGTTCTGTCTCTTTCAGCTCAGGGATATGTGTGTGCAAGGCTGGTGTATATGGACCCAAGTGTGATGAGTGCCACCCGGGTTTCTTCCACTTCAGCAGCACTGGCTGCCGGCCCTGCCAGTGCCACAACCACACCAGCTACTGCCATCCACAGTCTGGTGAGTCTGCTGAGGACAAATCATTAACAATGTCAGTGTCAATTCTGATACAGTGACTTATTTTGACATATTTGAGGTTTTCCATACTGTGGGTTAGAGAGCTTTAACTTATTTTTATCTATCATCTTTACAAAAACCAAATGTCACAGCAAGGTTTTCTCTGGCTTATTTTGATTAATTCTTTTTTTTTTTTTTTTTTTTCTCAGTTGTCAGGGTCAAGATGCTATAGATCCAGGGAGACCCCCAAAATTAGTAGTGTTGAGTAATTGAGTACATAATTATGTTTACATAATAATATATTTACATAGACTTTATAATCAATATAGTGCGCAGGCGTGAGCCTTGCAGCAGGCTGTTTTCGCAGTCTCTCTCTTTGTGATGTCTTTTCTTGAACTTTTA
>JAUMHL010000030.1:1006662-1021084 GCA_032362345.1 Sandelia bainsii
TCTGTTGCCTGCTGTTCTTCTCTGTTCTTTTCTCTCTCCTCTTTCCACTCACCCCAACCGGTCGAGGCAGATGGCCGATTTATTAGATACAACTAGCTAAAACGGCTGCAGTTGAACCCGATGCTACTGTCCTGTCAGAAAGTGTTCCTCCCTGCTGCCGCCCACAGTGAACAACACAGTTTATAACTTCCTACTACTTTAAAAATTTCCACTTCCACTTCTACAGAGGCGAGTGACTGATGACCTGTGACCAATCATAGCAAATCATGTAGTAGAGATTCAACAGAAAGGTCAGCTGAACAGATCACATATAGTAACATGTTATTAAAATAACTAGAAAGAAAGAAATTGTTAATTTACTGTAACTAACTTCCTCATGAATCACATTAGTAATTCTACTACTACTACTATGCAAGTACTTTACCTAGAAAGTCTTTTTCTTCCCAGATGTTTGCATGTTGCAAAATAAATGGTTATTTCTATAACCTCTGTTCTCTGAAGAGAAATGAGGTACCACGTGTTGTATGTAAGGATTCACACGAATCCTGACTGAAAACAAATCTAGTCACACCAGTAAGCGGACAACATGTGGAGCATAGAGTATGTGCAGCCCTGTTACCACAGTTGTCTGTTGCTATTATAAGCAGAGGGAAAGTATAATCTGATCTGATAAATCATAACTGTTTAACGACACCTGAGTGACATGTCGTAAACAGAGATGAGCAGCATGCATCACATGAACAGCAGCTGGAACGTGAGTGACAGGCAAAGGTGAGACCGGTCTATCATGTCAGCTCTGAGACTTTTAAACTCAATTAAGAGTTGCAATATATGCAACGTGAGCGTTGGAAATGTATGTTTTCAACACCTAATGGAGTATCTGGAGATTGAGATCAGCATATGGGTGACACCACTGGATCTCTAGCTTTTAAGTTGGACCTCTCAACCCGTAGGAGGCACAGGTGAATCCCCTGCAGGTGAAGCTCCTGCTCAAGAAAGGGAGTCCTTGAGGAGAGAAAAGTTTCATTGCTCTGCTGCAATGAGACCAACTGTCTCCACGTCCCTCAACTTTGCTGACAAGAGCCAGGGATAGACCCTGTTGACACGCCCTTCCCGGGATGGGCAAGATCAGTTCCACTAAAGCCAATGCATGCATTAGTTTGATGCATCAGTAATGCACTAGTGCATCCATCCCCAGAGATGGGCTTTAGTCTGTTATGAGGAAGAACAGGGGTCAGTGAGCATTGTCTCTGCTCAAGTGCTTCCATATATGAGCTACCATCAGTGGGAGAACACTTCAAACCTCTCACAAAAGGACCAAACACAAAATGTTACTCATTGCAACACAGCAACTCTCTGCATGATTCTAATGTTATCTCATCTTTGTATCTCTGACTCAAGTCCTTACAGAGGAGCAGCACTCTCACATTTGTTTGACCATATTTTATGATCCAAAATGTATTTTATTTAACATGTTCCACACAGCTCCTCTGGTGGTCTTCTGGCAAATACTTAAGAAAGAAAGGAAATGTGCTACCCATATGTTCCATTAAAGATTCAAACGTGCCTCACTGTCCACAGGTCATAGGAATTCCACACTGTCCACCTGCCCTTTCATTTTTAATGGAACCTAGTGTGAAATATGCCATCTGACTAATGGGGGATTTTCTGAGCCACTTTTGGGCTCAATGAGGAATTCCCAACCCATTATGCATAAAAACATAGACGCAACTTTCCCCAGATCCAACTTATCGGATTTTTTTGTTATTTTTAAAATCAAGAGTGGTAAAGACCACAGCAGTGAGTGAATCTCTGTCCTCCTTAATTAGTCATCAAATCTGACCTAACTATCAATGGGCCCGTTTACATGCGCACTAAAAATCTGGTAACTGGGAGTAATCAGATATCCTTCAGAAATGCAATAATTGAAAAACCCTGGTTTAAATGTTTCAATCCATTATCGGCGTTCTCTCAGAGTACGTAGACTCAAACTTCCTGTTATTTTCAAAACATCTAGTCTTGTCTTGTGGAACCAGGCAACACCTACGGTCTAATGTGGGAACTAATAGGTTGCAAAACAGGCTACAAGCTGCTGCTGTCCTTTGTTGATACTCCATGAGGAGAAAATACTTTTACAGTTTAATATGTTTTTATTTTTATTTTTACACATGCGCAGATGTAAAAAACCAAAATAAATCAGATTAACGTGTATACATGCCTGAAGACATGACAGTATTGGGGAGAAATCCAGGTGTCTTTATCAGATTTCTCATAATCAGATAACTGTCTTTATCTGATGAAGCCTATCAGATAATGCTGTTTAGATGATCACTTAATAATCTGATAACTCCACTGATGGGATAATGATCTGATTTTTAGTGTGCATGTAAGCAGGCCCTATGAAACCAGATGAAAAAAATCTATTAGTCAAACTTCAAGCATGTTTAAAAGACATAAAGGCCTGAATGTCCTGTAATTTTCTCCTTGTCTTAATTTAGTACATTTTGTACTAAATTCAGAGAAGCCAGAGGTTTTTGTATTTGGGTCTAAAGACCACAGAGATATGATATCTAACCACATAGTTACTCTAGATGACATAGTATTGGCCTCATTTGAGTCATTTCTTCCCCAAGGCCATGAGACTCCTAAACCACTGACTGGAGTTTACAATCTCTCTACCTCATCTGACTTGTTAACAGTTATAGTTTGCACTCCAAATGCTGTCTATTGCACATGCACATTTTGCACAACTCATACATCACACACTAATCTGCACCTTATACATTTATACTTCCATTCTGTTGTTATAATTATGTTGCCTTTATTTACTTGCTACTTATTATTTATATTTATCTTTAGCTTTACCTTTATTCTTTTATGTGGCATATGGTGTGGACAGCAAAGAAAGAATTTCATTGTACAGGGAAACATGTTTCTTTACTGTGCACATGACAATAAACTCTTTGAATCTCGAATTTTCAACTATAGGATATCTCCTTTACCTCCTAGATAAAATAAATATCTAGAACTTCCTTCTTCCACTTGATTAATATTGCTAAAATTAGTAGCATTCTGTCTCAAAGTGGTGCAGAAAAACTAGTCCATGCATTTGTTACTTCTAGACTGGACTAATTGTCTACTGATGTCTGCTGCAGCCAGAGTTCTGACTGGAATTAGAAAGAGAGATCATATTTCTGCTACAAAAGCTTCTCTCCGTTGTCTCCCCATTATAATCATACTCCTTACATACGAAGCACTTAATGATCAAGCGCAATCATATTTTCGAAACATCAAAGTGACATTTTATCCCAATAAAACATTTCACTCTCAAGAGTGCTGGTCTACTTGTGGTTCCTAGAGTTTCCAGATGTAGAATGCAGAGCCTTTAGCTATCAAATGGAACCAGTTCCCAGTTCTGGTTACAGAGGCAGCCACTCTGTCTACTTTTAAAACTAGGCTTAAAACCTTTTGATAAAACAGTAAGAGTTGGCTCAGGTCACTCTGAATGATCTCTTAGTTATTCTGCTATAGACTTAAGATTGCTGGGGGACCTCCCTTAATCCACTGACCTGCTCTCTTCTCCTCTCCACCCATATACTGTATTTGTCATCATTGCACGTCATTACTTTACTTTGTGACTTATTTATCCCACAGTTGTGCTTCATCCTCTCTCTCTCTCTCTCTCTGTATCTTTCTGCAGGTATCTGTGACCTTGGAGCTGTATGACTGCAGTGTGCAGTTACTCCCCCTACCGAACTTCCCAGTGTTTCGTCTGTTGCTTGTTGTTGCTCTTCAATCTCTTTCTTTTTCTCACACCAATAGTGAAGGCAGATGGCCACCCATCCTGAGGCTGGTTCTAATGGAGGTTTCTTCCTTTAAAGGGAGTTTTTCCTCCTCACTGTCGCCTAGTGATGCTCAAGAGGGATTTGTTGGGTTTTCTATATCATTCTACACAGTTGTATATGTTGTGTATATGTTTTTGTTGCGATTTAGCAATATATAAATAAACAGAATGGAATTGAATTGAATATTAATTTACAAGCTACCAGTGACCAGCATCTGATCAAGGGAACAGAATGTGTCTGATAGACTTAGTATTTTGAACTGTTTCAACAAAGATTTTGGTGTCTCATCTAATCTTTCCTAGTAGATGAATAATCAAACAGCTGTGCATTGGTTTATTGTCTAATGTTTAACCATTTGAAAGATGCTAATGCAATTTGGTCTGAGTGTCAGTGTGATTTCAGGAAGTGGCACAGAACTAACACTGCTGCAGTGAGGGCTGTAAAGATCATTGTAGCTCTGCAGCCTTATTTACTGATTAGTCTCCAGCCTTTGACACTGTGGATCATGTCAGTTAATTCAAAGATTTATTAACACAGGGTTGTCTGACCAAACAGCAGGCGGGTTTACTTGGTATGAGAGAACTCAGTGTGTGAAGGTTGATGATAGTATGATTTTACATGCCTTTACAACTTTCAGTCTGTGTTTAATATTGTACACATCCAGCTTATTCAATTCACTCTTCTATTGAATGCAGTCAAAACCAATTTATGCTTTTCTCTAAAACAAGAATATTGTTACAAAGCACAAGATTTGTTACAAACATAAAACTTGTTATCGTGCTATTACTGTATTTCTTTTTGGCAAACTTGAGCTTTAATACATTGTTGCCTAGTTTCATTAGTGTGTTATTGTGTGTTTCATGTTTGTTTTGCAATCACAGTAATCTGGCCTTTTTTACCAGGTCGCCTGTGAAAAAGAGGTTGTAAAAAAAGTTTCAAATAACACCATATTTTACTCTCTTGATTAAGAGTATTTTAAGAAATTATACCTTAATTTAAGATTCATATTTAACAAAAAAATATATAACAATTGACCACACTATTAGGCTTTCACAAATCTTGATAATGCAATACCCCATTTAGACATTACAGTCCTTTTAGAAAGAAAATAACACTTACCAGAAGAATTTTTTTTTCACTTTCTTGAAATTCATTTTTGCAGTGTAGCTAAAATAAATAAGACTTATTGAATGGTTTGATGACTATGGAAATGATTGTAAAATGGGATCGTCACCAATATCATCAAAATACTCAGGGAACATCTTTTGAAATAATACTGTTCAGTTTCAGTGTATTAAAGGCAATTAAACTTATGGTCTGCACTGGTTGTGTCCTCAACCAGAGGACACAAACAAGCTTAACAAATACAGGTATTTCACAAACCAGGAACTAGTTCCAAAATAGAAGCGGGTATCCAAACCCATGTTGCTACTTGAGTGAGGTTATTGTTTAAACCTAGATCTAGAGAGATTATTATTTGATGGTCATTATCGCACATCTCACCTCATCAGCTAGAAGAGAGAGTTCACTGGAGTCAGCAGCATCATAATCATAAAGGACTTTGGCTTTGCGGGTTCCTGTGGCTGGTGCCTGAACTTCCTCAATCTTCAGCGTATCTGTCTCTACAGGGCTGCTGATGCCTTCTGCTTCAGAGCCAGCAGTAGCCATGGCGTGAGTGGAGTTCAGTGCAAAAGCATTCGGAAGCCTGAGGGGAAACCAAGCAGATGTGTCAGAACATCTAATATATATACACAATACAAGCATACAAAATCGCAAAAACAATATCAGCACACAACAGGAGAAGATACATAATGTGAGGTTTACTTCCAGTGCAGCTACTTTTCAGACTGAAAATATGATTTGTCACTAAAACTACTCCAAAGACAAACTTTCCTAACACACCTTCCTTTGGTGTATTTTGTACTGATTGCAGTACAAAATACAAAAGGGCTAGACGAAGTGGAAAACAGATCAGAGGTGTGGTTATTAATCACATCACTGGAATCATAGCTGTGACACAACGATGCCAAATCACAGTGAAGTATGAAAACTACAGAATCACCCATGCAGGAAATAACACTGAACACACAGCAACAAAATGTTTTAATAGTTAATGGTTAATTAGAAAAATGACAACAAGAAACAGTTCATACAACTGCATCAAACCAACAACTTCTCAGTTTCTTGTGTTGCTGTATTGTGCTGTAAAATGTAAAATAGTTGTATAAAGCACTTCAGGAATAAAGCACGAATCATGGAAAAAACTGCTAAGTTGTTGGGAGGGAGGTCACCACACAAAGTATTCATATAAAGAGTTCATATCAGCCCGTCTGATGTGGGTGGATAAGTGTGTGTGTGTGGTGTGGGTGCTACTACTAAAATAGACAGAAAAGCCAACACAGACCTCAACCCCATTCTGTTCCTAAAGACAAAATACAACCAAATGCAACATTTTCTAGCACTAGTCAGCACTTCTTCATATATTTTACTGTGTACAGTATTTGGGAATAATGTAGTGTAGGTCAGAACAGGTGCACAAAAAAATGATAGCTGCACACAAGAAGCCAAGCATATCATGAATTATACTCACACATCCTCATCAGAACTGAGGGCATGGGATAATGAAAATGATTTGCTATTAAAACAACAACAACAAAGACCTGACTGGTGATGACTCAAGTCTCTGAGTAAAATAAAATCACTGATTCTAAACACACAGAACATGTTAAAAATGTATTGTTTAAAATGTGTCAGTCATGTTGTAATGAAGTGTGGAGTTAGACTATTAAAGAGTTTTTCACCAGTTCTGGGACCAGGATTTTTTGGGCAGGGCAGAAAGAAAGCTTGATGACACACTGAAGCCATCAGAATGAAGTGAACCTGGAACTCCTGAAAACCCCAATCAATATCCCACTGAGCTTCGAACATCCCACTGCTAAGAGTGAATAACCTGAATCATGACTACTTTTGAATCAAAAGCTGCTGTCTATGCACTTTGATGCTTTATGTTGAGAAATATTAGGCAGATCAGATATGTGAGGGGGGATATTTCAGAGAGGAATGAAAAGAATAGCAGCAGACATAGTGGATTAGTAATAGAGGATGAAGAGCTGCACCCAGCAGGTGTATACTGCAGTCTGGGTGAACTCAAACACCTTGTATTGTCCCATTTCTGTCTGGGTTGTTCATGTTATCTCAATGCTGCATCGGTTACTCATTAACATCCTAAACCTTCAACTTGCAGCTATGAATTAGTCATTTAGCAATTCCATACCATCAAAGAGTACAGATTGCCTGTATGAAGACAACTAGCTACAACGAATCTTTACCCGCCATGTGGTTCTCACCTGGCCAGCTCTTTCTGTAGTTCTTGCATGTGGAGATGACACTGCTTATAGTAAGCTGCCTGGGCCTCCACAAACTCATGCAGGCAGCGCAGGTGGTTCACCTGAACATAAACAAGAACACAGTAACTTTGCAGTGGTGGAAGAAGTACTCAGATCATATATTTAAGGAAAAGTCGCAAAACCCCAACATGTAGAAATACTTTTTACAATTTCACAAGCTAGAACACAATTAAGTCTTATTATGCTACTGTGTCTTGTATTATTAATCATATTTCAGAAATATGGAGGTACCTACACAGAATGTTTGAAACATACTGACCTTAAGTTTAATTTACCTTGCCTTTTCAATTTAAAATTGTATTATTAATCATATTGCAGAAATGAATTAAATTTCATAAATAAATAAATGTAGTATTTGCCTCTGAAATGTAATTAAGTAGAAGAAAACGTAAATACTCAAGTACAGTGGGAAAACTCTACTTAAATACAGTCCTTACACAAATGTATTTAGTGACTTTCCACCAGTGTCACACAGAAACAAATACATTTCTAAGCTCATCACAATGAAGAAGTACTTAAGTAACAATACTTCAAGTAAGTGAAAAGTGAAAGTTGTGTCATTATGGTGTTGTATTAAACATGCCTATACCATCTAATGTAATCAACTACAGCAGCTATTTTTACAAGATTTCTTGTAATTTAAGAGGTGTTTCTAATGTTTCTGTCACCCTAGACACACCTCTAAATAAGAATGCTTTCCAGTATGACTCTGCCACCCACACCTTTGTGACACTCAACAAAAACTGAGAAATGATCACCTTGTAAAAGTAGAATTCATAGCAGAGCAGCTGTATGGGATTGCATTAGCTTGTACAGGTGTACCTAATAAAGTGGCCAGTGAGTGTAAGGTAAACTTCACAGATCTGTCCATTTAGGAAGCAAAAGTGATTGTGAATCAGTTTCAGTGCTTTGGTACAAATGAAAGCAGGTGCAATGTAGAAGCAAAAGCAAGACAACCACCACAAAGGGAATAGTTTCACATGTGGTGGCCACAGAAAAACTCTCTCTCCTTATCTATTCTCACTGATCCCTCTTAAGTTCTGTGTTCTGCTGGAGTCCTTGTCACTATTGATAGCATGAGGCATTACCTACATTTCAAACAGGCTGCACGGGTAACCCAGTTGCTTCCCCCCGTAGACAATCTGCTGACTAATCAGGAGTATGACCAGATGCAGGAGAACATTTAGGAATGTTGGGCTATACAGGCTTCTGAGTTACATTTTTAGTTGCCCTGATTAAATTCACGCAATTTGGATGAGCCTGTGATTTCAATTACTCATTTTGACTTTCAGTGTGATTTTGAAGACAGCCCTCCACGGGTTGATGATTTTGGTTTCCATTGACTGTTATTATGTCATTTTTTTGTGTACATTGGTAAAGATTTTCAACTTGTACACAAGAACCAACGTGTGATTTAAGTGCTCCCTCAATATTTCTGTGCAGTCTACACACACACACATCTTTATATAGCAAAGGTTAAAGGTTATATGTAATGCCATACAT
This sequence comes from Sandelia bainsii, assembly GCA_032362345.1. NCBI lineage: Eukaryota > Metazoa > Chordata > Actinopteri > Anabantiformes > Anabantidae > Sandelia > Sandelia bainsii. The sequence goes on from JAUMHL010000030.1 coordinate 1,015,418, forward strand.
GTGTACTACTGATGCCTTCCAGAAGTAGCCGTGTAACCTCTGCTTGACGATCAAACTCTGTCTGAGCCACTCGGAGTTCATGTTCAGCCTGAAACAATAAGAACAATAACAGTATTTCCTCCCTAAGCTCCAGACATGAATCATGAGACATCCTTTAAGCGGTAAGGTAGGCAGTTCATCGAACAGGAATATAACAGACATGATAATAATAATAAAATGGTCTGAGAGAACTGGTGATGCAGCTATTGTATAAGTGAGAAATTTGAAATTGTTGTACTCACTTTTTCCACTTCCTCACTCCAAAGCTGAGACAAAATAAAAAGATGAGAAAACCACAAGTTATAACAATGATTTCCCAAAGGTTATTCATTAGTGAAATATACAACCAGCTCACAATTATTACTAAATTCTAAAAATCTATTGCTTATTCTCTAGGACACATACTCTCAGTAGGGGTACTGGAGATGTATAGAATGTATTTTGGTTATTGAGGATGGAGTAATGTTGGTAAAGGTTGATTTTGAGTGTGGTCAGTTTTGAAACTTTTAAGAGGGAAGTGACACAATGCTTTACAGAGTGTTGTGTTGTGTTATTCTACAATAACAGATTGAACAACTGTGCCAGCTATTTAGCTGTGAACACAAAGGGGTTATGCTTCACCAGAAATGTAATGAATCTAAAGAAAAAACAAACTTAATCTCATCAAAGACAAAAGTGCACATTAATGAGAGTCAAGTTAATAAATGACTGCTGTCTGTGTGTGAGACATTGGATCTTGATGAGATGTCAACTTTCATCATTACTACGTAATACCAGGCATGACACAGATGCTTGGCATGAAATCTCTGATCTTACAGGAAGGATACACCTCTCGTCTAAACATGAATAAAAACAGACCGGCCAACCTTGAAGAAAGTCTTGGAATACCACCAAAAAAAATTAAGCTTATGTATGTGCGGCTGAAAACAGACAGATGACACGGTAAATATTGGATAACCAACTAATTTATAAATGTACCAGAAAAAAAAAAACGGAACCATTTTCAGCAGCTCAAGTTAAACTCCTGTAGGAAATGATTTAATGAATTTAATTCTGACAGTAAGCATGAAAAAAAAAGATTTCTGACTGAAAATATACATAGACATTTGTCTATGGACTAGATAGTTCTTGGTGTAGACATGGGTACTGCACAATTAGTGAAGTTCAGGCCATTAAATTAATAATTTAGCTAAAAGACAGGGCCACTGGCTTTCAATTTTAATGTCCAGTTTTGTTTAGTAAGTAGAACTTTCTTCTTACCGCAGAGGCACTGGCAGAGAGCACATAGTTGCGAGGTCTGGTTTCGTGAAAATCTGGAGCCATCTACAGAAACAGTTTGGCTAGTTAACATTTGTACTATTGGGTATTCACTGTATACATGACAGCCATACTTCAGAAAACACTAAGGAAGTAATGCAGACAAAACAATCAGAACGCGCGGCAGAAATAAAACCATGACGAGGAGTTACACTTTAAACTATAAAATATGTCAATCTATGAGTCTGTGCTTTACTGTTATGAGTGGCTGATAAGTCACTTTCTCCAGTGTATTAACACATCAATATGATCAACTTTCAAAATTGAGGTACCTACACAGAATGTTTGAAACATACTGACCTTAAGTTTAATTTTCCTTGCCTCTTCAATTTAAAATTGTTAAACACCTGTTGTGCCACCAAATCTAAATTTGATTAGATGGGTGTGTCGTAGGCACATAAAGAAAGGTGCAGACTGATGATGCAACACAACTGTGTATAAACAAACTCTGCAACACCACTGAAACTATTGACTCATTATATCACTGATCTGACTATTTTACTTTAAATGGGACCAACTTGAAGGTTAGTCAGCAGTAGTTTACCATGCACATGCTAACATGCATAGAGGTTTCAAAAAGCATCATACTAAGAGTTCCGATAAAGCCAGACTTTTTATTTTGCCCAACAGTGAAACAAAAAGAAGCATTAGGAAAAGCAGAATGGGCATTTAGTACTAGATGGTAGTTAATGAATGAACATTATCAATAAGGACCTTCTATTTCAGGTACGTGACTTGATTTGTGTAGTACATGACAATCATGTCAAAACATAGTCACATGCAGGTACAGAATCTTTGTGCTAGTGGCTGTCAGTGCTGCACACCCACCTGTTAGTAAAATATATTCTCAGTCTGAACTTCTAAGATCCATGAATGAGTAAGACTGGGTTTTCTAAGACAATGAATAAAACTGATTGTCTAGGTGAGGGTCAAAGGTGATCATTGATTTTTGGAGACTGACTCAAAAGGTCCTAATAGATTTGTATCCAATTTAAGACAAGGAGGGAAAAGACGTTTTTAATTAAACACATTCAAACACTCCACAGCAGCCACTAATTATAAGTCTTAATGTATGGAGCACTGTTGGATGTCCAATAATTCTAGTAGATAAATAAATAACAAGTGCCCATTTCAAGCCTTCTGTGCACAAAGTGACATTCAGGTCAAAAATATTTTTTTAGTCATTTCTGAATCAAGACAAAAAGCTTTGCTCTGTAGTTTCTTGCCACCGGTTACTCAGTGTCAAGGAAAATAAAGTCAAAGCAAGTGAGACAGAAAAAATAACCAGAGCGCATCAAACTGAAGGTCTTAAAATGTCTTTCATACTCACTTCACCCTCGCACTGCAAAGGTTGTGAATACACAAACAATTAGTTAAACAAAAGCTTTATTACATACAGGTGAGAGTGATTATGAGAATGGATGTGGGGATTGGGGCTGTGAGTGTGGGGTGCTGAACCACTCACCGCAGCTTTAGCCTCAGCCACCTTGGCCTTCTTCAGACGTGCTTTGCAGGCATCCAGGTCCAAGCGAAGGTTCTCCAGAAGGCGACGTTCTTTCTGAAGTACATGCACACAACAATAACAGTAAGGGAGCAGTTGTGCTGGACTGTGACCAACCACAACCATTCAAGCTGTGCTGGTACGCCACAATTCATTGGTTCATAGAAGATGAAACAACCATGCTGACCTCTGGTGGCCAGGTAAACATTTTACAGGTCAAAGAATTTACTTGTCAGTAAAATGTTTTCAGTTGTGGCTGTAAATGATGAAACTGAACATATTGTAGGTAATGTTTTCTAACCATATCTTTATCTTTCAAATATCTAAAGCTGTACTTATACTCGATAAATGTATTTATACTACTACATTCATTCACTCTGGACAGCAGAATGACAGCAGGCTATGAGGAACCTACATAACTTGTTGTATATCCATTTTGTCTTTACTGAACAGGAGACTTTTGCTGCACAATCACAGTGTTCAAGTGATTACTTTAAAAATTAAATATGACCAAGCTTTTACTCTCCTCTTGGTATCTCTACAGCTGCTAGAGCTTGTATAAACACGTATAATCATTTTTGATGAAGAATGCCATAACATATTAACAAAGCAATAGAAATCCAGCTTTACATTCTACCAGCTGTCACTGGGTCCATCTTTACCAACTTACACCTTGCAGAGCCACACAAATTCAGAATGTCAGCTTTTATTTCCTGGTATTTGTATCTAGATATATAGAACAGCAGCTTTTGTATTAGATCATCCAAACTGTATGTGAGCTAAAGTATTCGAACATATTGCTAACAGGTGTTTCATGTTAGCCACGTGTCCTGTAATATTGAATGTTCAGTCATCTATAAATGCCGGCTCTTTGTTTTAGCCTTGGGTTTTTACCAGTGAAGACTGGTGACAAATTGTTGCCATTTGGAATGTCCTGAAAAGAATGAAATCACTGGTGTACTGAGCAACATACACAGAACGAGTCGGCAACGGAAAACGACAACAGCTTTGATCTGAAGCTTTATGAGAGCTGTGACATCGCAAACAACCTCCACACAGCAGGGCTGAAGGTATCACAGTCCACCTGCAAAATGATCTGCTCATGATCTAAACCACAGAACCTCATGGCTGCTTCTGGAACGGGCTTATTAATTGATGATATAACTCATGATGGCAGCAGAATGAGGTGTACAGAAGCATCAGTTGGTGGAGTGGTCGCCCATCAGCTCTAGCTTCAGGGGTTAGCAACCCGACTCTTCCGGGCAGTTTGTGTCTCTGGGCGCTGAACCCCAAAGATGTTCAAAAAACCCCACCCACTGATGTTGCAGAATAATGAGAATGAGAACTGCTGAAGAGGAAACTGAAGGGAGAACCCCCTTAAAACAAACAACACCTGAAGGAGGCTGCAGTAAAAGTCTGGAAAAACAAAGCAAAAGAAGAAACCAACAATTTGATGCTGACAATGAGTCGCAGGTTTGATGCTAATACTTTTCCAAGGGACTGTACATATTTGGGAAATGTGTATATAAAAATCACCTAACATACTAATACAACTACTCCATACATAAAATCAGTTGTTAGACTCTCTTAGCAATCCAATAATTCATTTCCATACATGCATTGGAAAAACTCAGAGCCTTCACTAACAAGTGTTGCCACAGATCTGACTGCAGGGCAGTGAGCGTGATACAGATTAGTACCCTGAATAAAACCATGAGAAACTGATTTAGCCAGAAAGCATGAAGTCAAGCAGGAGTGTTTTTTACTAAAATGCCACTGTCATGCTCTTTAAATATGTCAATATTCTGCTTGAAACTCTACATAACCAGTTGAATGACTTCAATGAATGTGCATTCAACCAGTAACAGTAAAGTGGATGTATCGATTCAGACTCACTGAAATGGTCCTCCAGTCTCCTTCCAGAAAGTTCCTGAGGGGGGTAAGAAAGCTGATGGCTGATGTTTGGAGGAACTCCCTCTCTGCAGCACCTAATCTCTTCTCACATTCCCCCACCTTCATCAAAGTGCTCCCTGAAAAGCAACATTTTAGATGCATTCAAATTACGTGAGGGTGGCAGCCACTTCCCACAACTATAAACCTAGTTATGTTTGTTTAATTATGGAGTGACTTTTATTAGGAGAGAATTTTCTGTTCTAGTTACAATCAATATCATAGAAATTAATCACGAAATTAAGTTGCCAGAATAATTCATACATCTAATTCAATTTGGAGATGATACACACTAAACATCTAATAACTTCAATTTGATTAAAACTTTTAAAAATATGTCTTTTCCAATTTTTCAACTAAATCGGCAGCTTTGTTCATTTAGTATGCTAAGCTAAACCTAATTCAGTCTTATTCAACAGTTGTACATTTTTTCTTCATGAGGATTTTAGCGTTCAGCCGAGTTCACTTTTTGTGTGTGTTGATTCAACTTTATGATCAGTTTGGAGGCTGCCCTGTATTGTATTGTGTTATACTGACAGATGGTTATACTTTATCTACTTCATTTGTATATTAAGTCACTGATGTAAGCGCGGCAGATAAACATGAAAATAAAACAAAAAAGAATTCTAAACAGGAAATTAAAGAGAAAATCAATAACTTATGAATGATTTCGATCATATCTACGTGTGGTCCCATGTACAAATTACTTCATTACTTGGCTAATATCACCTCTAGATGTGGTCCGGTACTTGTGACGGCACTCCACCTGCAGTGCATTCTACATACAGCTCTGGAAAAAATTAAGAGATCACTGCAAAATTATCAGTTTCTCTGATTTTGCTATTTAAAGGTATATGTTT
>JAUMHL010000030.1:1025988-1045510 GCA_032362345.1 Sandelia bainsii
TGCTCCAAAATCTGCGGCCGCCTTGATCTCACGAGGTTATCGTTGCCTACGTAGGCATGACGTCAGAGCAAGTCGGCATCAAGTCGGACACAAAACTAACCGGCATGCACTGCGCGCCAAACACTGGCGATCGAATCTGCACAGAACTTGCTCATCTCGAACGAGCCTAGTAGGCCATAAAGCACCTGTCATGACAAGTTGTGATGTCTCACTGTGTTGACCATGGTTTAATAAATTCATATAGTGTTGTTTCATTTTCCATCAGTGTGCCAAATCCATTTTTGCTTTGTTGGACTTCATTTGCGTGTTCCTTATTGATATCTGCATGGCAAAAATCTGATATCTATTACAATAAAACCAGTATCCTCCACTAAGGGTACTTTATAAATGAGCTAACCATCCCTTTATTTTGCTTTTTACAACAATCAGCACAGTGGTACTTTCAGATAATATGTACTCTACAATACTCTTTCCACCTGTAATCATAGGATTGCTGTATTGATGTCATACTTGGGTTGGGCTGCAGCAGGACCTCAGTCTGTCTGTAGATCTTCTCAGTCCAGTTTTTGGTGCAGTCTGCGCGGCTCATCAGGTTCTCAAAGTGAGCGTCCAGCTCCGTCTTCTCTGCCTGGCCCAGCTTCTCCTCCGTGAACTGGAGCAGAGCAGACATACAGCTCACACTCTCAACAGGTAAAGCACAGGAGCACTGGTGTTCATCAGCTCCACCAGAAGCTAACGTTACAGCGTGTGGGTGTGCTGACGTCACGAGGGGTCCGGTTCACGACCTGCTCATATGTTTAACCTGCCCCCCCTCTGCCCCCGTCACCTTTATCCAGATCAGTAAGAGGTGACACATCTATTAAAACTGACTCCATTATTATTTACCCGCCATTAGTAAGCTAGCTTACTCTAACAGGTAACGTTACATATCAAAATAACGTTAGAGGCTAACAGCACTACCATTACTAGCATCTGGACAGCGCTAGGTTTACTCTTTAATTACCATGTAGGCCTAAACTTTTAGCAACACATTGCAGAAAACCAAGTACGTCAGAACATATGTCTCCTCTGCTGACATTACGTTATCTAGCGTTAAGCAATGCAACACTGCGACGTCAGAAAACCATAAAGTTATTAACGCTGGCTAACAGTTCAAGCTGGCTGTCAAAACGACAGGAAGCGTCAGCAGAACCGCAGCAACGTTACGCTTCGTCAGCTTCAGCACACACGTTTCATTACCTGCACGGCTCGTGTGAAGAACAGTCCAGCACCCGACGCTAATTTCTTCACGTTGAAATCCATAATGTTGCTGTGTGTGTGTTGTTCGCTGCAGAGGTTGAACTCAAAGCTGACTGCTCGACACACCAGCCGCTGGATGCTGTGGCTGCAGAAGTCACGTGACCACCACGAACGGGGCCTAGTTTGACATGAAGTCTGTCACGATGGAAACATTTTTTACAAAGGAGAGTTTGTAACTTCTGTTACAGAACAACATGTAAAGATCAACAATCTATGACTGCTTGGACAAATGTTTCAACATGAGTGCTCGTATTTAAAAAAAAAATCCCATTAACTAAAAATAATTAAATAATCAATAACAAAGATTGGCCAGCAGATGTCGCCATTATTTTGTTGTTTTGAAAGCAATACGCAACGTAGAAACTTTGTTCAATACATAAATATACAGACTCAATAATTAATATAACTATAATTTAAATAAATAGGAATATTCAATTTCTTTAATTTCCTTCAAAAAGTCTTGAGTAGCTTTCGCAGTATGTTTAGGGTTATTATCCATCTGCACTATGAAGTGTTGTCCCATCAGTTTTGCAGCATGTGGCTGAGTGTGAGCAGAGAGTATGGCCCTGCACACCTCAGAATGCATCTTGCTACTTCTGTCAGCAGTTACATCATCAGTAAACACCAGTGAGTCTGTTCCACTGGCAGCCATACATGCCCATACTATAACACTGCCTCCACCATTTTTGACACGATGTGGTAACTTTGAATTATGAGCTGTTCCATTTCTGTGCCATACTTTTCTCTTCCCATTATTCTGATAGAAACCAAGTTTATCTTTATTTCATCAGTTAATGAATCTGATTCCAGAACATGACAGTTTTTTTTAAATGTTTTCTGGCAAAGTCTAATCTGACTTTCTTGTTCTTGAATGTTACCAGTGGTTTGCACCTTGTTGTAAATCGTCTGTATTTATATTCATGAAGGCCTCTCTTGATTGTAGATTTTGGTAACGATACACTTACTTTCTTCAGACTCTTCTTGACTTCTGCTCGTGTTGTGAAGGAGTCATTTTCCACCAAGGAATGGATTCTGTGATCATCCAGTTTGGTTGGATGGTCTTCTAGGTCTCTTGATGTTGTGCTGAGAATGGATGCACTTTGCTTAGAATGGCTGGAATTCCTAAATGGTAAATGCCATGTATTTGTGAATCCTCTTAAATTAAGCTAAAGTCTGCACTTCAATTAAATTTTGATTGCTGTGTTTCAAATCCATTGTGATGTATAAAGGCGTTGTCTAAATACTTCAGTGCTTAACTGTAGACCCACAACTGATGTTCATGAGTTAAAGGTCTGGAAAAAAACACACTTAAAAGTAGAACTTCAGACCTTCCGCAGTTGTGGGACATGCTAGTTGGTCATTATGTCAATCTAAAACTGCAACAACAAAAAACAATAACAATCTGCATATCTATCACATTTCTATTTTGAATGAGACCGGGCTATCTAGTCTTGGAATGAATGAAATATTTAAAGGTATCAATACTGTTAAAATATGACTGAACAGCAAAAATGGTAACATGATAAAAAAAAAAATTATATAAGGTAACAAATATCTCAGCAAGAGACGAGTGTCTTCAATCTGGAAATGTTTTTATTCTGCTACTGGAACTGTAAAGCAGAATACGAAGCATGGCAACCATTCACAACAGGACCAAGGCTGAAGGGTAATTACATTCCTCTCCCTTCCATTCCTAGTCATGATTTTTAATATTTCCAGTATTAAATTAAATTTAGTACCTAACCAAGTTTAAAGGCAAGCGATCCAATTAAGTTCCTTATTAACCAGGAAAACTAAAATTTTAAAATTAAAACTGTACTGTCTAATGTGAACATGGCCATGTTTACCACAAACCAAAACACTATTATCCATTTAAAGTATATACAAATACTTTCATATATATGAAAATGATGAGACAAAACTACATTAGGGCTGACAACTTCACTAGTAACAGAGAGCTATTAACAGTTAAAGTTCTTCCGAGTCTTTGTGCAATGCCCTGTAGGTCTTTAATCTTAAATGTAGCCTAGCTTTGAAACATAACAAGACAACAGTATCAAACATCACTTGCATTAAGCACAGTAATTCATATTCAAAACTAAATCTGAAAATTCAGTTGGCCAAATTAATACTTCACAATAACAACAGTCCACACTTGAAAGCAACTATACAGATGAATGAAGGCATTGACATTTATCTTTGCATTTCCTCTTGACTGTTCTGCTTTTGATGTTATGATCTCCACCCCCCCAGCTTCAGACAGAAAGCAGCAGCGGAAGCTTAAAAAGCCACTTTCAGTAACACTTCTATTGAAGAAGCACACCAGGTAAAACTGCTTAGCACAGAGAGGTTTGAAATCTACAACTAAAATAGTCCACAAACTGACATTTGTTGGTGTAATACAGAGTGAGGCTGCAGTTAACTGGTACGTCTGTGGTTTCAAAATAAAAAATAAAGCAGTACACAGGGAAAGCGCATACAATATGTTAGTACATTTCTGTATGTAGATTACTTTAACTTAATAATGGTTACAAATTTAGAAACTGTCATAATCTTTCTTGTCTTTTTTGCCTTCGCCCTCGAAGCTGTCTGTCCCGTCGCTGTTGTCTCTGCGTCGTTTGCGGCTGTTGCGGACGTTGAATCGAGCGTTCATCTGTGGCAGAGGGTCCATACCCAAAACTTTGTGGATCTGACGGAACGCCAGCAGCCTCAGAGCAAACTGTCGAGAAATACAGAATGAACAGTTCAAAACAGTTCCAAAACTCTATTAGCCTTTTTACACTGTCATGCATCACTACATTCAGCATCATTTGAGTTGACAACGCTACACTGAGGGAGAAATGGAGACTAGCCAAGGACGATACAGTCCAGTCGTGTTTTATGATGGTTAATCTGACCACAGTCTTACTCCAGCTCTGTCCACTTACTTCTGCCTAAAGCCAGGATGCATATCATAGCAGTTCATAGTCTCTGAATCCATGATCATCATTTATTGTCATATTGTACTCTACCCATAACAACTTTGAGTCTGAATCTTGTCTTAAACATGCAAAACTAGCAGAAGCTCATCAATATGGTCCATTTGCAATTAGTGTTTTGAAAGCGATATATAGTATAACCAGTGTGCGTGTTAGCAGCTTGCTCTTTGTAAATATGTAAAGGTTTCTGTATCTGTCTTATGTCTCATCTATATAAAAAAAGAGACCAAACTAAATGAAGATAAGCATGATTCTTGAAGAGCCAACACATGCCAACGACCCCAGACAACAGATTCTTCAACAGATCATTTCTTCATGTCTCTTCATGTTCAGCACTTGTACCTGGGCACTTGAGGTAATATCCTCTCTCTGTTGTTCTCCCATTGAAGTTAGTGTATCTACAGGTTTCTTCTCACAAGGGTCCATCAATCCTGGCCCACCTATTATTGAAGAAAAAAAAAACAATCATGAGATGAAATTTATGTTTTAAGTCCACTGGATCAGTACGCCAGATGTCTAAGTGAATTTGTGTATAGATAAAACTCTAAATCACACATGTTGATCAACAATCTAACTGTTACCTGATATTTTCATGAGTCCCATATTACACTAGTTGGGATTTAAGCATTATAATAATAGTAATAAGCAATGAAATATGTTTTATGGCTAATAACATACAACAGAGCTACATCAGTTTTCTCTGAAGTAAGAGAGCCTGATAATGAAACAGTAACTTACCAAGTAGCAAAATTCCAGAAGAAATACATTCAAAGACACGTCTCAGTGCATCACCCGGGCTGAGAGGAGCAGAGGCGCTACTGATTGCCTTTTCAACTAGCAGCTCCATGGCCTGGACAGAGTGAAAAGTGAAGATGCTTAGGCTTAGTTGAGCTGATCATTTAAATGATCTGCTCTAACCTATCTGTCACTGGTCACTAATAAATGTTGGTGATCTGAAGTTGATTATACAGTGCCTGTTGTTGGGGATGACAGTAGTGTTGTCATGAAAGCAGAGATGTATGCAGACGTATATAGTGACATCATAATGTGGCTCTATGGTAGCTCTCTAGTCTGTCGAAAGGTTCTTAAAAGGTTTAGAAGGATTAGAATGAAACTAGTCCAGAACGAGCACCAAGTTTGCGTAAGTCACACTGAGACAATTAACATACAAATTTGTTTTCTATTGTCTGTTTATCTTCTCAAACCCCTTTTCAACCAACACGAACTAAGTACTAGTTCTGGTGGCTGGTGTTAGAACCTTCTAAGTAATAGTTTGCTTTTCCAGTGGCTAGAGAGCCACCACAGAGCCAAGTCATTATGTCACTATTTACCTCTGTAAGTGTTACTACTGACTTTGCGAGCACTGGCATCCAAACACAACTTGTCCAACATATGTGTGCTGCTTGTTGTGATCACTATAGGTGGAGATTACTATTATTGATGGTGGTTCTTGGTTCTAGACCAGTTAAAGAGTTAATGCCACACTGGAACCCCTTTTTTGGGCCCGAGTGAAGGTTCTTTGGCTATCAAAATGCAAATAACTCATCCAAAGACAAAGCACAGACAAAGCTACAGATCAGCCCTGGAATTGCCTCAGTGGGGAAAGAAGAAATCTCTCCTTTCCTCTAGCCCATTTCTGAACAGTTCGGATGTAGGTTACTTCAATAACAAAAAAAACTGCAAAGACATAGAATTGATGCAAGAGAAATAAGTTTACATATTACACAATTCATGTTTTACACGTGTTGTAGAAGTTATGAGACTTTTATCTGAATAGTTCAGGGTCATCATGAAGAACAACTCAGAAACCAAAACTGGTACAGTTTCTGAAATCTCTTCTGATGACTTTAAAAAGTTTCTGGTGAAAGCTTCTGTTGTCAAAAGGGGATAACAAATAAACTGGTCTCAAATTTTTAACAGTGTCAGAACTTTACCTTAGGGCGTCTTTGGTCTCCAAAGGTCACTCTGGGACTATCATTTAGAATTTACCAACCAAAGATTTCAGGTTTCCCTCAGGAATGCCATTTCTCATGAGGGAGTCATAAAGTTCATAGAGGCTTTTCGTTCATATAGGGCAAGTATATTTAAATACCACACTTACCCATCCAGGGAAGGGCGACCATGTGGGGACTCGCTGACAGAGGTCTCGCAGGATTCTGATGATGATGACACAGGACTGAAGTCCGTTGGCCCTAGCCTTTTAATGCAATAAAGTTAGTTTGATGCAGTGATCAAGAGTGACAACAAATGGCCCAAACAAGAAAATCAGCTCCGTCATCGAGGTCCAAACACTACTGTGCATAATGGAAGCTTGAGTATGGTTTGAAGTGCACATGAGCCATTTAAGTCTGCAATCAGCTGCCATTCCCAGTAGTCTTGTACCTCATAGTTAGTAAGGGAGTTCAAAGTTTGCAAGATGCACAAGAAATGAGGACTTTTCTTGCCATCTTCTAAACCCTGACTCCAGGTTTATCGAGGTATCTCACAAACAGGTACTTAAAAAGTACAAGAGTCCACCTGAGAGGAGAGTATAGGGACTGAAAGAGCCAAGGAAATCTGCTTTACTTTGTCTGTGCTTTTGCTCAAATAGCAGAATCACAGGAAACTACTCAGATATTCCTTTTTCCTCTCAATCCCCATTCTACAAAAACATATAGAATAAAACAATACAAATGCACACAACTTTGTGCAAGTTATTGTGCAGCCTTATGGAATCACATGTAACTACAATGCATTACTTGAAAAAATTGAAATGGGAATACAAGGATGCCAGAGTTTTTTTTTTTTAAATATACGTGAGCTTCAGATTCACTCAGATTTAGAATCTTTACATATGATGGACATTAAACAGATCCTAGTTCTAATAAGTGGCATCCTTGAATATATATATATATATTTTTTTTTTAGCTTCAAACATTATAGGTTTTTCCTCATTATTTTGAAAAAGAAAACCAAATGAGTAACACAAATAAATTGATAAACAAATCATAAGGCATCTCATAAGGCTACAATAAGAAAGAAAAATGATGTTCCGAACCTGGAACCACTTAGCGTGGCGCAGAGCAGCCAGAGCGTCAAGGCATTTTTGCCTGTCCAAGACGTCCGCTGGGTCTTTCACCATACCCGAGGTTACATCTAAAAATGGATTTCAAGTGTCAAAATGGTGATGAGGAATGGGTGTTTGACCAGGTCCGCGAAACTGGCAGAGAACAAACACATTGCCACACATACCACTTCTCCCCCCCCCCCCCCCTATAACAACCTACAACTGGTTGCTTCTTTTGTCCTTTCAAAAAGGTTAGTGGCATTAAAAACAAACTGACTACACAAACCTAACTTTATCGCACTGCCAGAGTAAGTGAACAGATACAAACTGCCTACAACATGTTAAGCCATAATGTTCTCTAAAGTAGTATAAATTTACTGACTCAACATTGAAGAAAATTGATTAGTGTATTTAGGAAGATCTAGCTACTTTAGGTCGGTTTAGGCTCCTAAATGTTATGAAGCCAATACCATTTTATCAGGTAATTGCGTTTTCATAGTTCATTACCTGGTAACTACAACAGGAGTTTTGAATTTTGTTGCTTTTCCTCACTTAGGGAGAGAGAAGGGATTCCACGGCTAATGATAGATGGTATGGACAGAGAAACAAAGGGCAAATGGCTAATAGATTGTGACCTGATAAAAACATGGCATGGCAAGAGTAGGTGTGGCAAAGTTTTTGGGATGTGAGAAAACCTTGGTCAAAAATCCTTCCGAAGCTGTAGGGCCTTACTAAACCTCTGATGGGAGACAAATTGCTGAATTGTTTTAAAGGAGTCTTTGTGCTGGACTTTTAAATATCACTACAAATATAAAAAGGAGGAAGCAATGGATGCTGAAGAGAAAAAAACAAAAACATGAGAACTACCAGCAAACAAAAGGCGTTAGGATATCACTGCATGCACTTATCAGTAGGTTGGAATAAGACCCCATCATTGTGTACCAAAGGCTATACTCAGGTCCAACCAAAGCTTCCTCTGTCTTACCTCGACTTTTAACTATACTCCCCCAAGAATAATTTAAAATAGTTTTAAAAACAATATGGCTCAGGGTTCATCTTCACATTTCCACAGTCAATTCAAAAAGAGAACATGATCCATCTTCAAATAATTTGTCATCTTTCTTCGTCAGTGAAAAAGAATGTGTCAAAGGTATTCAATTTAGCTGAATGTGGCTGAATATGATATCCTATTGAAGCCAATTTGGGCTCCTAATGTGTGTGAGGGAAAATGTCAATCAACTCAGGGGAGCACTTCAGAACAGGGGGACCTCAGCATGGTGAACTGTTCACCAGGACACAAAGGAAGATTTGTTTCCTGTGGGAAAATAACATCCAATTTGATCTGCCTTAGGCCAAATCTTGATTTGAGAAAGGGTTAAAAAAAAAAAAAAAAAACTCAAACATGTTTGCACAATTCATTTTAAAATTATACTTGAGGAACAGAAGCGCCTCCTGATGTCTATTTGTTGATATTCTGCAGGAATTGCCTTTTTCGTCTCCTCATCAAGAAAATTTGGAGAAAAGATACTGTAATGCATGTCTCCCATTGATTGTAGCTAACAATATGATGGAAACAGAATCTCCTGGAACACAGGAAACAAAATAGAATCTCACCTGGGAATAACTAGACTTATCACAATGCAAACACTGATCATGCTTTGTTTAAAGGATAAAGATAGCATTTGAGAGGTAAGAGTTACAGAGCAAAAAGCGTAAGAGCAATGCTGCTGGCACTTGCCTCTTTCACAGTTTTCTCCTGTTATGTCTTGCATCACTGGAGCATTAACTGAGAAAAATAACTAAGTTAAGGGTCTCTCATGTGCCCCCACTTTAGTCCAATAAAATCTAAATCCAATATTAAACTGAAAAAAGTTAAAAAAAACAAAAACAAATGATTTTAGGTTGTTTAAACAGGGTTTTTCACATCAGATGAAAAAGCCTAAGAGAAAGAGACCACAACTGAAGTTATCAAATATGGTGAGCTTGCACTTCATTGTCATTTCATTTCTGATTTCTGAAATCCAAATACATGAGGTGCAAGTTGCCAGGATGTGATTTAAAGCCCAACAAAAACAATCTGGAGTGCCAGCAGGACAGTGCTCTTCAAGATGTCAACCAACATATTGAAATTGATTTCATAGAGAGAGACAAGAAAAGAGGTGCAATGGGAGTAGCTGTGGTGGGTTTCCCAACCTCCATCCCGGCCATTTTCCTCTCTGATGACAGGTGAAGTCAGTGTGATTGTCACTTGCATCTTTGGCTCGGTACAGGATGTCAGAATGATTGCTGCTTCATGGATAGATCCTTTGACCTCATATTTTTCTGGTGTTACAATCTGGAAGAAATGGCGTAGATGCAAACGCACTGACATTATTACATTTATCCACTCAATATATTGTGACACTATAAGCAAGAAAATATATTGTAATTTTTAAAAATCCAATTTTAGGAAGACTGACTAACCCTAGTATAAAGAACACACCACCATATCCATACATTCTGAATTAAAAAAAAGAGAAAAAACATACGCATCACTATCTTCTAGCAATCTGGAGTTTAAACCCAACACAAAATCAACAAGATGGTAGGTTCTATTGAGTGTTGATTAATAGGCAAAAACTGTAACAATATCAATTGAAAATGAAGACTACAATAATAAAGTGCAACAAGCGAAGACTGAGAGGAGCCAGGCACACATCCAAGGTATCAACACTCGGCAGTTGGATCCACTCAGCAGCAACTTCACTGTGCAAAGTCTTCTGCTGCACCACAAGTACCAACTGCGTACCAAATGATGTTCTACTCTTTATGTATTTACTTACCACACTGCTATTCATCACATTATTGTTTTATCATATAACCTTTGTTCCCCATTTTGATTTGCATCAGTAAAATGAGAGAAATTGTTCCGCCTCATCTGTATGTGTAAATCATAATACTGGAGTCACCTAAATTACTGTATGTTCTGATAATCAACTTGATTTACTGCCCCAGGAACACACCTACTTCTCTAACAAGCCTCCCTCTTACCTCCCTCTGCCACTTTGGATTTGAGCCACATTTCACCAACTGGATAAAAACTGCACAACTCATTAATTCCATCCGTCATTACCAGCAGCCACAGGCATCAACCCTGCTACTTTTGTCAGTCTTTAGTGTCTACTACTACTAAGCTCATTAGCTGCTCCAGCAATTGTACCCAATTATAATGTACAAGCCATTACAATATCTTACATATAATATCTAAAGACATGTTATCTTCCATTAGAAGGGTTGGAAAAACTCAAACCAAGAATCTCTAAACTAATAAAATAAAACATGAGATAGGCACTGTATTAAAGTGACCCCCGCAGAAATTAACTGTGGTGTAAGACTGGTAAAGACAGTACTGTTAGTTGTTTGGGGAGATGCTCCACAATGCGGGTTAGGAGGCTCTTGGTGGGCTTCTCAGAGCAGAGCAGGACTAGGTTGACATTTTTGTCCCCACGAAGAAGCAAGCCTTTGGCCAGGACCCCAACCCTCATCACTCCCTTCAGGGCTCTACACATGAAGATGGAAGAAGAAAGAAAAACATTATCATTCAACGAAGTGAAATACATGCGACTCCAGAATGTAATTCAATTATTGACATAAACAATGTACATCACTACTGAAAAAAATTATCGGGAGAAAGACTTTGTGGTGATCCTACAATTTTAACTTCCTAACAAAGTTAATGATCTTTTTCAGAGCCCTGATATCAACATCATGGAGTCAGTCTGGATTCCATAAAGAGACAGATTAGATACACAGAACAAATGTGGCAAGTTCTCCAAGATGCCCAAACACCAGCCTGCTAAATACCTCCTGTGCAAGTGTACTGATGAGAACTGGTGCTGTTTTAAGTTTTAAAGTTTAAAGTTAAGGGTCACTACAAATATTGATTTTATATTAAGTTAGACAAAAACTACTCATGGAATTATTTTTTGACTAGTATCCAAACTTTACTTTTAGCGCCTAAAATGTTTTTCACAATACTGGAGTTTGCAGCTTCCGCTTCGCCAGTTAAGTGCAATGCAGTAATAAAACAACTGAACTGACTTCTTACTGTGAACAGGGACCAGGCCAAAGGAGGAGGAAATACAGAGTTTCTCCTGATCAGCTTTTATTACTCAACAGATGCCAATTTACAAAACTTAAGTTCTCAAGATGTCATTAAAGTGTAGATGAGCGGCTTCGATTCTAAGGGTTTTATAAAAGTATTTGATTAACCACTTAGGAATTGCAGCCATTTTTATACACACGCCCCCATTTTCAGAGGCTCTAAGGTGATTGGACAATTCATGATAAGCAATGTCATTCATTATTGTATAACAAATCAAGCTGGAGTTGGACAGGAAACATGGGAAGATAAAGAATACAATATGCAACGATGTCTCCAGCTGGAAATGAACCAGGCTACTACAGCGCTTTTTGTACTGAGCTGTGCTGATTTGAGTTGAGTAAAAATCTGGACCTATGCAGGACTCTGTTTCACAGTACAGCATCTGCTTGAGGACATGAAAACGTATTTTCTTGCAGGGAAAAATGTTAACATCATTGCATTTATTAAAAGAATCTGAAATGTGAAAGCTGTCCAGATAACACACCTGTCTTTAGTGGGTTCTTTCTTCTCTTGTTCTTCTTCCTTGGACTTGTCTTGATCTGTAATTATGTCTGAGACCAGTTTGAGGGCACGTTCTGTGATAGACACAATCTTCTGGATAGACTGGAGCTCATCTTCTGAAGGGTAGATGGCTGCATGCTTGGTCATAACGTAGCGATCGTCTGAAGAATCAGGCCGACGTGGGGGCTGGAACACACACAAAGTCCAAACTGGTTTTGTAAAATCAGTCATTTCGGCTGAATTATAAATATTTGTCAAAGAAATTTAAATCATTAACACTGCAGAGTCTTGTTAACAAAGTGTATTAAAACTAGTTCAAACACACAGCTGTAACAAAGATGCACATTGTGTTAATTATTCACAATCACAGTTTCTATGATTAACAGTAGTAACCCTGCAACTTTAAGACTAAATCAAAGTTTCTAATTTTAACCAATGCACCTGCCATTTAAAGTCAGTTTGCCTGTTTTATCGTTTTTTACAAACTGTCTCAACTTTCTGATGGATGATAGCACAGATAGCATATTCAAGTATTCCTTACACATTTTCATAATTGAATACATCAAACAATGAAGGAATGTTTATAAGCTGTGAAGAGTTACACTTTTGTTAATAATAAACTTCCTTTAATCACTGAGCCATTTACAAGTGATTTTTGCGCAGGTGTGTAGAGAATTGTACTTTCATCTTTGCACACCTACCAAACCAATGCATTTTGCTTAAATGAATGAGAAATCCTACTCAGTTGTGAATGACACAACTAAACAACTGTTTTAACTGTTTTGAAAAATGCTTTTCTCATTTGAGAATTGAACCAAAGTGAATGAGGAAAAACTGGGGAAAAGAGGACTCTGATCCAAAGCAACAAACTGAGCCACACAGCATATACACAACAGAAGCCCTACCACAGGACCCTGGGGCTGAAGGCCAGGCATTCCTGGCCGGATTCCAAGCAGACCAGGAGGGCCAGGAGGCCCCTGTGGATAGCCTCCATCTGGTATCCGACGTCGCTCATCCCAGTGGTGCTGTTCCTCCTCCATACGTCTCCAGTACATGTCTTCTTCATATCGCCTAAAAATATAAAACCACAACATGTCAAGTGTACACTAAACATGTAAATACAGAGACCTGACAAACTGAAGGAAATAATATCAATATGAAATGTCTTACTAAGTTGTTGTTCCACTATGAGCAGAAAGAACAACTTTAAAGCTGCTTGGCAATGGTTCTCCATGTTCTCCCAAAAGAGAATTCATTTAGTTTCTCTGTAAAGACTCATCTAGGCTGTGGTAGATCTAGAAGTGCCAAGTCAAAAAAGCGACTTGATTTGCTGTAGATTGTTGAAGACATTTTGCCTCTTATCCAAAAATCAGTTCTGAATAATTGGGCATAAAATGTGATCTGATAGAAACACATATGCGAGTCGGACAGAGTGTAACCATGAACTGGACTTTACTGATGGAGCGTCAGTATTAAACCTGCCAGGATGGTCACTGACATGCACTTAAGTAACCTGATAAATACATCTGAGGTAGAGGAGAAATCAGATCCTGGTTTCAGGTTAATCAAGAACAGGGACCTCTTGGATCATAAAGAATGTCACACTGGTAGATAGCAGCACACCTTCTAACACAACCCTTGCATTGTTGTAACATACCACTGTACTGTTTTAGATTCAACGCACCCTCAGTCAAAATTAAAGAACCCCTGTGGTTTAGAGGTTTTCAAAAATCTACTGAATATCAAGTTGCCTTTAGACTTAGACTTCTACAATGTCCTCATTTAATGATGGTGGTGGATAGTGCTGTTCATGAAACTGTTCACTGACAGTGTCTGATTTCATATTATATATGAGTCACAAAATTCTCAAACCATTGTTCTTAACCTTTTCAGAGACCTAAATACAGTTGAGTTTTGACTTTGGAGGGAATTTACCATGGCCATCAAACTGTACCTGCTTCAGAGGCAGTATTTTTCAACAGCCCAATATGGAGTGGATACATCATTATTTATTTACTGCACCTGTCCTTTAAACATTGGTAAGAAATAAGCATAACCATACCGCATCTCCATTCTCCAGCGCTCCTCCTCCTCTCTTCTTCTCCAGTACTCCTCTTTCTGCATCTGCTTTCTCATCTTCTCTTCCTGAATCTTTCTGGCTCGGATGCTGGGCTTTACCTCCACCTGCAGATCTGGGTTCACCTTTTTCTACAGAACAAAATGATGTGAAAAAAATATTACTTATGTGAAATATATTAATAAAAAAACATTGAATGTCTGAAGAAAAAAAAAAAAAAAAAAAAAAAAAAAAAAATTATATATATATATATATATATATATAAGCGCAGAATAATCACCTTGTATTGCAGGCGATGCCTGCGTCCTTTTAGATGCATTTCTTTTGCATTTGGATCATTGAAACTACATTCACACAGCTTGCAGTGGAAGCGGATGACTTTGCCTTCATCGTTTCGAACCTAGAAATGAGTTTCATACATTAGACTCAAGATGAAAATGCATTACTGTTCCATACATGTTTGTTTGCTCATGACCATGCACTTACTTCCTCAACGTAGTCATGACCGACAGGCTGGACGTCACTCTGCAGCGCAGCCAGGGCCGATGTGGACAGAGAATCTGAAACTTCAGTCTTGGGATCCTGACTACCTGACAAGGGTGTTGGAGGCTTAGTTGCTTCCACTTTGGCCTCAACTCTGGCCTCTTCCATCTTTGCTGTGGTCTGCAATTTATTTCCACCTGTATTGGAGAAGTTTAATTAGAAACATCTGGAGTACTACTAAACATAGAGCAGAAGAGTCATTTAAATTATAAAAAGACAATGTGATATTTTGTAAGGAGTTTGTGAGAAGAAATTTTCAGAATCCATGGTGTGCAGCTTTATAAAAATACATAGCACAGATAGTATTATAGTTGACTAAAGACAGAAGGCCATTACAGAATTACAGAAGTGGGTAATAAATGTAACAATGTAATAACAAATAGATACTGAACACCAGCACCAGGTCTACTAAACCCTGCTGGGTTCTGATCAGTGGTGATGTTTCTGAATAATAATAATAATGCTTTTGCAGAACGGTTGGTTCAAATATTTAATTTCATGAAAAGGATCAAGTGAAACAGCTGAAGAAGTGCTGCACACTCAACATCTGCTTACTAACCGACAAAATTGATCTTGGGGGTGTTGACTTTCTTCCCAGCTGAGGCCGAGCTCGAAACAGAGAGGTTATTTGTTAATGGGTTTTTGACGCCTGCCACAACACTGCCGACTATGTTGACAGGTTTCAGGTAGGGGGGGCTGGAGCTGGTGGCAGGGGAGGAGGAGGAAGCCACGCACGAAGAGCTGGTGGTGCTGGAGCTGCTTAGAGTAGCTGTGGTGGTCTTGCTTGGAGCAGCTGTGGTGGAGGACGATGTCTGAGTGACCATACTGGGTTCAGTTGAAGGAATGGGCTTACCAAGCTTTGTATGGAGCTTCACAACCTTAAAAAGAGAATACAGCAAACTTTCATTCCATTGTCTCAATTATTTCCAACTCCAAAATGAAAGTTTCTCTATCTGATCTTCAATGTTATCACCCCCCCCTCTGCATTTGCATGGTGTCTATGTGGGTTTTCTACAGATGCTTCGTACTGAAGACGTTAAAGTTAATTAGCAACTTTTAACTGTCTGTAGGTGGGAATGTGAAGAGTTATGCGTCTCATGAGATGTGAGCTGAGCTCCAGCCTCACAGCACTGGACCAAGTGTTCTTGATAATGGATGGACGCTGTGGAACTTTTTGTTTTGCAACCAACACATTGATTGCATAGCAAAAAGAACAAAAATACTTGAACTCTGAACTTGGCAATATTCAAGAGAAACTGTGATTCAAATAACTTAAGCTGCACCAGAGGACTGTCTCACCTTACTACCATCTAACAAGGGTTAACACCACCTTTAAGCCCCTACTGATTCAAAGTCCACATGTAATGCTCCACCCATATTCATACCTTCTGGTGCTTGGCTCCACGGATATGGGCAGCATAGGCATCTGCTCCAGTGCAGGAAACATCACAAAGTTCACATCGGAGCTGGTTCTGAGCATTGCGTGCCAACACACCTCCACCACTGGCACTGCTGCTGCTACTCTGGGAAACCTTTAGTGCTGCTTCCTTCTTTTTGTGCTTCTGGCCTTCCAGATGCTCCTTGTAAGTCTTGTGTCAATGGTGGGAGGAAGAATGTCAATAATTACATTCGTTGACAAAGAGACGTCAATGATGTTGTTTCTATGCAATATTAAGTCTAACGTTTTTAGATTTGTAATCTAGATTCAAAGATTTGTTTCTAACATCTGAAGAAGATAAAAGCTACCATTTGTTATTGAACAAGCTGCTCTGTCATATCTTTTTGAATATTTAAAACTATCCAAGGGTCATTACTTTGCAGGTCAGACACTGACCCCTCACTCAGGAGAGAGTGAGGCATTTCATGTCACTGATGTAGTGGGACGATAACAAGTCCGTCAAGTTGTATATACTTTATACTCAATTTTCAGAAATATGCAGCATGCACACGTTCAAGGTCCAAATTCAAATTTTAAAAACTGGCTGCATACTGTGTGTTTAATGCTGAACACATTAACTGACCTGAGGGCCTGCACAGCTGATCTTACAGACATCACAATAGTGGATCTGAGGAGGTTTGGGCGGCTGCTTGGGTCGAAGCTGCTTGCTCTGAAAGGGAGGTTTTTTGGTGAAAGTGTTCCCTGTCCATGCTGCTGTTGCTGCTACTGCTGCCACTGCCTGCTTCTGCTGCTGTTGCTGCTGGTAGTAGCTGGAGGCTGCAGAGTAAACTGCTGCCTCATAGCCTGAGTAGGAGGTTCCTGCAAGATAAACCAAGAGCAACCAAATATAACCAAAGTACATACATTATATTCTTTTGAAAGGTTGTATAAAAATGCAAAATGATAAAGTACATAACATTAACCCATTCACCATCTTAGTATAGTGTATAAGCTAAAGATTAACACTAAACAGTCTTATAATTTAACCTGTGGGAACATGAAGGAGTGTACGTATGAAATGTATTTAACAGCCAACCATTAAATAGCAGGAGAGATATTAATTTAAAATGTAGTGGAGGACCAACAAATGCAGACATGACTAAAGGAGTGCTGACTGCACAGATAGAAAGGAAGCCCTTCACAATAAACTATACTGGTAATTTAAATAATATTCAGCTTCAGCACAGTGTGTTTTTTTTATTTTCAGCATGTCTGATTAGGTATCTGCTTAAACTATGACAAACGTGCATACTGGACATGTTGTGTTTACTTTGACACCTGGATCACACTGAACCCCTCAGTAAATAAAAAGTAAAAAAAAGAGAAGGTGCATTTTCCCCTTTTTTGGTGAGTGTGTAACTATGAAATAAAACATACGTCTTTCAGACAAATTTGTTGGCTAAATGTCCACACCAAGCATACCCACCGTTAACGGTTGTCTTAAAAAATACTTTTGACCCAGATGTCCCCTACACAGTAAGGTAAGAACTTAAAGAATAAAAGAAGCCCAACAAATCATGATGTTGACTAAATGGAAATTACCATCCTTTTTACTTTTACCGATTTACTTTACTACTAACTACTGCTGCTGCTGCTTTATTTATTAATAGCAGGAATAGTTTAGTAGTAGATATAGAAAAAAAAGCTATCTGACTTATAGTTAACAAAGATCCACAACTTTTCATGTGATTGTGAATCTGAAATCAAACCAAACTTGGTAGTTAAACTGGTTCCGTTTGTCTGTCTATATAAAACTGTGGTGATGTATCAGATCAGTCTGATCAGCTACAGCGTCTAATCACTAACAGAGGACAGGAATTAATTATTTTTTTAAACAACAGACAAAATCTTTAAGTAGTAAAACTTACCAGAGTAGGTGACAGCATTTGTGCTATAAGTTGGGCTTTGTGAGTAAGAAGGAACCACAGAGGCAGCAGCAGCTACAGGCTGGACAGTAGAGGTCACTGGGTAGATTGAGAAAGTTGATGAGGCTGGACTGGGAGCAGCTGGCTTTATCACAGTCACCTGTCGAGTCTGCTGGCTCTGAGTATACGATGTTACCCCCTGGCTATATCCTGGTTTGGGGGCTATAAAAAAAACAAACACAAACGTGGATTCAAACCTCTCAATATCGTTTTCATCAATCTACAGAATCATGTTAAATTAACTAACTTTGCTAAGCTTTTCCAGGCACAGGAGGAGCCTCATTTATTAAGTCAGGTTTATAGGCAGAAATCTAATTTTAACAAATTTGTGACATTAACACTGTCAACTTCTTTGTGCAACACCTGGACTTTTTTCCATTGAAGTACATATTCAGATGACATGCAGGTGGATTTGATTGAACATTACTTTCCCCTTACCTAACCCTAACTCCTGCAAGTGATGCATGGACATGTTCGGCACCTGAACGCTACAAAACATGGATCAGAGTATGTATTTAGCGCACCTGTCTGGTAGTAGGAATCTGCCACCGTGGGTTGTGGCTGTGCAGCAGCAGCAACAGCCGCTGTAGCTGTGGGCTGCTGGTAGTACTGCTTACTGTCATAAGCTACAGCTGGAGCCGTGGACCGGACATAGGAGTACGAGTCCTGCAAAGGAAGACAATAAAACCAACCGTCAGGTCTTATCAGGTCCGATCTTAAAGATGCCCACAATCTCTCATTTCAGGTGACTCGAGGGACAATGTTACCTTAATTCATTAATTTGAAATAAGGTACTAAATATAAGGGATTGCCCATTCAAATATCAATTAATGAACAGCACAGATCCAATGTGATCAAAATGACAAAAACAAGTTGTTTCTGTTGCCTGTGTAGCTGACTAGAGAGTCACAAATGTACCTGGTAGTTCTGTGAGGTGACCGGTGGTGGTGGTGGAGGAACTTCAGGCTGGCGCTGAGGGTAGCCGTAGTCAGTGGTAGCGTGGGTTGGCTGGTATCCTCCATAAGCTGCAGCAGTAGCAGCTGCCACGGCGACGGGCGCGGGCCTAGCAACAGCAACTGTGGCTGCAGTGGGAGCGTAGGCTGCCGCCACGGTGTGTGCTGCCACAGGCGCTTGATGAACTGTGTAACTGGCCACTGTGGTGGGGTGTGTGTATGCTAACCCAGCAGCTGGCTGCTGACTGGTAGGGCAAAACAAAATAAATGTCAAAGATTAGCTGGTCAGTGAAAACATAAGGGCATCTCTTGTATTTTAGTGTAGTGTGTGTGATGCTCTGTCCCACATATACTGAGTGTTGCATTGGTGATGAAGAGGACAAGGACAGGTTATGGCAATGGTCTGAATTAACATCAATAATTTTTCCCAGCATTAGAGGATAATGGGAGGAAATATAAGCAGCCCAAGTTGACCAATCACAGTTGTTGTGATTTGTTGTCTTTAGAGAAGATGTACACTACTCACAAAAAGTTAGGGATTGTCGGCTTTCGGGTGAAATTTCAGGATGAACCTAAAATGCACTATAACCTTTACAGGTGAACTTAATGTGACCTTCC
>JAUMHL010000030.1:1086671-1122304 GCA_032362345.1 Sandelia bainsii
TGGACGGGGAGCAGACACAGTCTCTATAGGGTGGTGATAGTTTTGGGGGGGTGACGGCAGTAAGGAAGCTGCAGAGAAACGTTTAAGACTGCGACTCTGCGTCCTGGGCTCCACTCAGGGATATCAGAATTTAGGAGGTCTAATAAACTCAGCTTCCATATTACCAAACCATATTTCTAGAAATAAGAGCTGCACCATCCAAAGTGGGATAGATGCCGCCTCTTCTAATCACCCCAGGTTTTCTCCAAAACGTTTTCCAATTATCTATGTAGCCCACGTTGTTATTGGGACACCACCTAGACAACCAGCGATTAAATGACGACATGCGGCTAAACATGTCATCACTGATCAGATTAGGAAGGGGACCAGAGAAAACTACCCTTCCTTGTCCCTATATGCTCTCATATAAAGGCGTTAGATGCGTTGATTGCCAGGGAAACTTTATTGGTAGATTTTGTCAGAAATGTTGGTTTTGATGATTATTATTTCTGTTTTTGAGATTTTCAGTTTGAGGAAGTTTACCTGCATCCATCCTTTGACTTTGTTTGGGCAAATTTTGAGGATGGAGTGAGATTTGGCTGTGATTGAATACTTGAATAAAGTTGTATGTCATCAGCATAGAAGTGGAAGCTGACACCATGTTATTAGCAACACATTCTCATGTACGCATCCAATCTCACGATGGTTGTCATTGCATCAAATACTTGATCCATCCAACCACCCTGTCCTCTTCCCTATGCAGACTTTTGCCTTAATATACTACATAATTGTTCTAGGTGTCAAATATTGATGTACTTGGGTTAATACTGGACTTAATTGACATCCCCTTTGTATTGCAGTGCAATGGACTTGACAAAGCATCACTATCTAATGACCTGGGAACAAGAACGGGCTGCGTTCAGATGAAGTTACTTAGAGTAGAGGATGTAGAGGAGAGGGTAAAGCACTAAATCAAAAAACTGCCATTTCACACCTTTAGCACAACTTTACTTTTAGTAGGTAGAAATTTTATACATTCTTGTTCATTCGTCCCACTTTATAAATAGGCTATCTGCTCTGTCCAGCCCCCTCTCCCCCTGCTTCTGATTGGCTCTCTCAAAAGCTTTTAGAAATGTATATCTCTCTGCAGTATTGTTTAATGAGGCTGCGTCAGCTATCTACAACACCTCTCCACCTTAAGAGAAGTTCTGGAGTATATTTCTAGTAAAAAAAAAATCTAAAAAGTTACACACTGTACCTTTAAGCATCCTCAACCTTTTTTCCATTCTCCTCCATACTTTTATTTCATGGAATTTCTGATCTCCTGCCTCACAGATGTCTCAATTATACCTTCAAAAAGAAATTCTTATAGGACTATTCTCAACCATACATTCACTCTTAATGCATGCACTCTGTGGGTAAAAATGTGGAAGTCTAAAGTTTTTTTTGCCCATGCACCCAGTGAGCAGCTTTCATAGGAAATAATAGGACACCATCTCAGAACATAGTATTCACTTCCTCTTAATAAATCAGTAGGCAAAACCTATGTACACAGGAACAGGAAGCAGACTGTAACCTAAGACAAAACCAAAATCACAATCGGGTGCCAAAAGTAACATTGCCCAAATGAGTCTTTGAACAAGAGGAAAAAAGTCCAAGGCACTCTGAGTCTTGAGGTGTAGTGATGAAAATAATAGTAATATTACCCAAATGCATTTGGCTGGAAGCCTTCATTGGGGTGTTGAAATGAAATGCAAACACCAGAAACTTAACTGGCACAGACATGACACAAACAAGTCTAGTGTGGATAGTAGATAGATTCATTGGCCTTCATGGTGGATTTAACAAGTAGTTGTAGCAATTGCTGTTATCCAACTGTCTTAGGTCCTCATTGATATGAGTCCTTGACCACTATAGCTCCATGTTTGTCTGCCATTTTCCATTACAAATATGACATGGGATTGAAATTGAACACATTTTGAACTTTTAACAGTAATTGTGGAATTCGAGTCTGAATAATGTAGAGTAAAATGTAAACAAATCAATTCTTACTGTTGTTGTTACTGCAATGATTAGAGCTGTAACTGAGTGCAAAAGAAAGAACAGATTGACATTCTTGAGGCACAGGAGTGGTAGAAATGTTGTATACTGTCTGAACCTTGTGTAACTCCTACTGGTTCTCTTGGATCTGGATTTGATATCCTGACTGCTCTTTGTGTTTCCAGACTTGTCCTTTTGTACAGTTCTCATTTCGTCTGAATTTCTATCAGTTCTTTCATGGATTTGGTAAACTGTGTATGCTCTCCTGTGATATTTTGTGAGATAATGGCTTTGATTTATTTACTTTCTTGGTTTCTTTTTTCCCTGTTTGTCTGCTGAATCAAAAGACAAATACTGGAAATCCAAGAGAACACTTGCTAAGAACTGTTTTTACCCTCCAGACAGGTTTGGAGGGGAACTTTTTAATTATAAGACATCTCCGAATGCACCGCACTTTCCAGGTGATAGTGTGCCAGTGCCATTTGCACCACTTGGTCTTAACCAAAGATCCAGAAGAGATAATAATTCTCTTGCCAGGAAGGAAATGTCTGGAGTGGATCTTTGCTGAGTGTGGATAAAAGTGGTCTTTGGAGTCAAGGTTCACAGTGAAGTGAAAGTAAAGAAAAACCAAGGCACCTTTAATATTACATTGCTGACATATATTTTAGCTGGACGCCTTCATCACAGAGTAAAATAAGTAAATAAGCAATAACAAATGTTTTCTCTTGTGAATTTACTATGTCATAGTCATGTACCTGAGTCATTACAGTGGCGTTTCATCTATGAACATCTATGAACTTAAAGAATGCCAGAAGTCTCAAAAGTAATGAATCAGGCCTCTTATGCAATACTTGTAAAAACATAGTGTTTTATTATCAAATTATCATCCTTTGCTGATTTTTAGTTTTTACTGCTGAGGCAGCTTGAAGAAAAGAAAATCATGTCTCCAGTTACTTAATGATCGTGATTCAAAATAAGGTTTATTTGAATAAGACTGCACAATGAAATTGACCTGTATGTTGTATGTTTGTATGTTCAAGGGGTGTGTTCAAGAAATACATGAACAGATTGTGTATGTTTGTGTTTTATCAGCTTAGAAAATAGTTTTTGTTTATATTTGTGACTTTGATTAAGATCAGATCATATTATGCATATTATGATATTATATTATGCAGAAAACCGGAAAATTGCAAGTAGTTCATTTACTTTTTTTGTAAATCAAAAACAACTGCCAACTTGACAAGGTTTATTTAAAAAGTCCCTACACTAGTATTATAACTGACACAATACAGTATGAGAAAAATACTGTGAAGGTGTAATATAAAAATAGAGAAATTATGATATGACAAAAACAAATGTGATGAAGTTTAATCAAATCACTACAAATTCAATATAGAGAGAATCATTTTAAAATATTGATGTTATAAATAGGAAAAAATAATTTAAATACATTAAGATCACTGTTAAGTCACTATGTTCTACCAGGTACTAAAAGTCATTATAGTAATATTAGGCAGAACTTTAAATAGAAGAAATGAAGTCGGTGCTCCAGAATAAAACTGCTTTTGAAATTGTACACAGTCTGTTTACCCCACACACGAACAGATCCAGCATGCTAGGGAGCTTATTCACCAGGTTCATTGTGTTTATTTTGTGTCTATAAAACTCTTGTCTTTAAATTTGTCAGGAATAATGCCTGAATGACAGAGTTATATAAAAAAGTTCACCATAGCAAAGTGAAATACTTCTTCTCTTCATGCACTCTGTTTATGGATGTCATGAATATCAGTTAATTATTATTTCAGCTCCACCTTCTGATAAGGAATATTTAGAAAGGATCATTTGTAACGTAGTCTTTGGTGCTGTTGATGGATTATTTATTCATAAATACATCAGTAACATGTCTATTTATCTTGTCTATCTAGATGTTAACCATCTTGTTTTTATTACTGGCTTACTGGCTAAATCATTAACAAATAATTTTATACTTTGTAAAGTATGCCTTATCAGAAAGTAGTACCAAACTTTTTCTTTTTTTATTATTAAATATACAAATTTAAAAAGGAAATACTAGAAAAGATGTACTTTCATTGTGGTGTGTGACCACAGAGTTTCTCATTGTAGGAGCAATGTGCTCAATTTGGAATTAGGGATTTGATTTGTATGGGGGCTGGATCTCAACAAAGTGAACTGAAAACCTTACAATGTCAGTAGCTTAATATCAGTAGCTTATCATCTATACATGTACTGTAGACATACACTGAACATCCACAACACTAATCCCACTTTTTTAATGTTGTGGTGGACAGCTGCTGTGTGTTCTGACATCTTACAATCATGGTCAGCATTAACTATTTCTCATGATGTTCACCACAACATTAAAACCACCAGGTGGACTGAATTTGGCTGATCTGTGTAGCTCTAGCCTATATCCCTTTTTTTGCCACTTAGCTCCAGCTGTATCATTTCCTCAAATTTTCTTTTACTACCCTTTAACATGAGGCCTCTATTTGAAAACCCGAAAGGCAAAGTAGACCTCACCCATCCTACTAGTGCATGCCAATATAATGTTAGATAAGCTGTCTGTTCACATAATCATTCACAGTCATGGTAACCAACATCTGAATATATATATAAAAAGAAACAAAATCTTATCAAATCCTTAAAGTATATCATGGCCAAAGCTTTCTATACACCAGTACAATCATATATCTTTGTATGAAAGAACAACCAAGTAAGTGGTGCTTTGTGACTGTTACAACTGTCCTGAGTTACAATAAGTCAAAACACTGGAGGATACAAACACAAAATATCTCAGTCTTTGGTCACATTCAGATGTGTGATTCTCGGTGAAGGGACTGCCGCTGCCGCCGATTAGGCTGCTGAGAAGTTCGATCTGATGGAGTCCTCACGTAACTGACGGTGCTTCCTGGTGTCACCCTCTTCACTATGTGTGCGGCGCTCAATGGTAATCCTGTAGTTTTTTCTGCAAAACAAATAAAAGCTATTTCAATTTCAAATATAGAGCAATGACAAAAACATAGTGGCCGACCAAAACAGATCTATGTGAAGCTATATATTTTGTACTCGCTGTCATGACACATCATCCTAGTGAGTCCTCTTCTTCTACAGAGCTTTAATATCACCCAACTAGAGAATTGGCGCCACCAGCTGTTTACTGATTATCTAAACTTTCTTGTCCTTTGCACAGTCACTTTTTTCAGCTTTACCCTTCAGTGCATGCACTCTATCTACATAAACATAGGTGTGTGCACAATGTTTTCTATGCAATACACCAGTGTATTTAACAGACATTTGGGCGTGCTCACTTTTGCTGTCAGCAAGTCTGTCTGACTTGTGTTGTTTGCAATGCTGGACTGCAATGTCACTGCATCCCCAGTTCTCAGCTATGAAGTTGGTTATTAAAAGAATGAATTGTCAATATTATGAAAAAATACATTACAATCTCTTAGCCTTTGATTGGGGAAGCAGATGGACATGTTTAAATACTCACCTAGCTGAGAGTATTTTAATGCTTTATATTATACATGAGAAGACAAATACCAGTTATTGTTACCTGAAAAAGTAGAATGCTATAAGCATTGCAGTTCCCAGAACAGCTCCAACTATAACTCCAGTCAATGCTGAAACTCCTAGACCACCTGTTTGGAATTGTCATTGGTTAAAAGGCGTGCTTCTTCATAAATACTGAAGATAACATACAAATTCCTAGTCAGCTTTTGACATGTTGAAGAGAACAGTACTGGATGTTTACATGATTTTTCTGACATCTCTGTGGGTGCTGTAGGTCTTCCTCTCAGAGTGAAACGCTCAATGTTGAAGGCAGGCAGCAGCTGGAAAGTTCCATTCACACCAAAGTAGTTGGCCACCACCTGTAAGGTAGTGCACTATATCAACACCAATTTCCATAAGTACAGCATCTTCAGCCTGTCAGGGAAGTTGTTAGCAATTTCAGCATTGCTCATGACATTGACGGGATATTGCTTTTTACCTCATAGGTTCCTGCCTCAAAATTGGTCATGGCCATCAAGGAGAAATCACCATTTCGGTCACCATTGACATCCATGGATACCTGGCCAGCAATTCCTATTCACCGTCATGAAAACAATTAGAATGACATCCAATCATCACATTTATATGTTATTGTTGAGAATTTTTCAGTTAACACTGAGATATGACAAAGTGACATAATGCACGAAAAATAAACATACAGTAGTCTTGTGCCATTTGCAATCTATTGATATTTCACACTTCACACACTGATCCCCTTCATCAATGTATGAAGGTATGACAGAATCCAAATACAAAAAAATGCAGATGTAAAAAAGTTAGTGAAGTTTTAGATACATCCAGGTGTGGTTATCTGGATGTTGAATCATAGCAACTGGACTTCTTTCTTGTTAGGTTGAAACATTTCACTACTCATCTAAGTAGATTCTTCAGTCTGAGAAAAGTTTGTTAGATACCTCAAATTAAGAGATGTCAGAGCTCAGAGGACAGTTGTTTGAGGACAATGTTGTACACATTTTGGACAAAGAAGAAGTGGTTCAGGACAGGTGTGAAAGAAGCCATTTATGTTCAACTAGAAAATCACTCTACAGAGACACAATCTGGCTCCAATTTATCATGCTGCTTTTTCATCCATCCCAGAAAGATTAAGACTACTGCACACATCCACCAGGGACACCACACTTAATGACCCATTTTTGTGGGTAGAAAGAGTTGTAGGAGTCAGGACCCCGATACTAGTGACTCTCGTCTACTCACACCATTTCTATTGTCCAATTAATGAAACTATAGAGGTAAAGTGAGAGATGGAACCACCCTGAAGAATACATTTATAACCAATGTTCCTCAGACTGAAAAAGCTTCTTGGATGAGTAGTGAAATATTTTGCAACTGTGGCGCAGTTGGTAGGGATGTC
Organism: Sandelia bainsii; assembly: GCA_032362345.1. NCBI lineage: Eukaryota > Metazoa > Chordata > Actinopteri > Anabantiformes > Anabantidae > Sandelia > Sandelia bainsii. Next base: position 1,093,636 of record JAUMHL010000030.1, read on the forward strand.
GGCAGTAGTCGACAAACCCCAGGGTTGGTGGTTCGCTCCCCGATTCCGGGCTACATGTTGAAGGTATCCTGGACAAGACACTGAACCCTGAACCCTGAACCCTAGGTGCCTCAAATGGGCAGCCTGTTCACAAGAATTTCCCCAAGTATCAGTTATTACTATTATTATTGTAACACAAATGAAGTCCAGTTGCCATGACTCAACTACAGAACAATAAGAAAGGAGTGGTGATCTATTAGCCTACCAGCTGCCACTTAAAATGGACCTGCAGTTCATAATAAGGCAAGATGACTTTTTTTACAATTGACCTTAAACTAACTGAACAGAACAAAGTGTTGTGCTAATGCTAGAACAGTGTGGATCATTTGATGGAAGATCAATCTGCTGATCACTTTCTTGATCAATAAATTATTTGCTTTATCAATTGGTGCAGCTTGGCAATCAGATGGAATCTGTACATCTACCTGCTCCTGATGATGGTTTTAAAGGAAGACTGAAGATTTCAAAGAGCAATTATGCTGAGTAATTAATCTTGTTTGAGATTGCAATGCAGCATTGTTTCATAGGATATTTGAAATAATTCTCCTTGTACTGTATCTTTGAATTCGATTTTTACAAAACAATACCATAAGAATGATTGTAAGGGAGTGGAAGTAATCACTGACTCAATGTGATCAGTGTGTTTTACCTTCAAAGGTTCGGTTCCACATGTGTGAGGTGATCTCTGTTCCATTCTTCTTACTATATCCATTTTTCATGGCTTCATGCAAGGCGATAGCATACAGCAACATGGCATCATGGAATCCCTCAATAAACATGTTGACCTGAAATGTAACATTTAATTAGAGGAAGAGACAAAAGAGGAAGTGATTATTTTTACAATGTATGATTTGGAGAATTGATAACTTAATTAAATGGTGTAAATCAAATATTATTCCTCACTTCGTAGTTTGACTACCTCATCTACTTGACATGGCATGATGAATTTTTTCTCTTGTGCAACTTTTCCATCACAATTCGTAGATCCTTCCCCTTACACATTTTTTCAACTCACACATCAAAAAAACCCTCTATGGCCCAGACTTAGGACTGAAATGTGGTGCACACAAGCTCATCTGCTGATGTGTGCGCATTGTCTGCTACAATCAATGTGGACATGTGAGCTGCATTCTCATCCACACAGGCTCTCTGACACTGTAGTGGTCACTGTGGACCAGGAAGAAAGCAGGAGAAAGCAGAAGAACATGGATGATGGTTCTCTGTTCAAACCTTTACATTTTCTGTACATCAGTGTGGTATAGCACACATAGTTTTGACTTCTACTTGCTTTTATGTTCTACGGGTCTACCGGTCTCTGACATAGGGACATTGTAGGGCAGGTACAGATGTGATGGGTTTGTTCTGAGCACATCACAACCTACTTGGAGCAAAGCAACAGCAGCTGAGAGGAGGATGCTAGTTGTAGAGGAGATTCAGAGGTCTCTCAGGGAAAGCGGGATCAGTGGATGAATTGGATAGATAAAGAAGAAACTCAGCTGGAGGGAAGAGTGGGAGGATTAGATCCATGCTAGGAACAACTTATGATAATGGATAGGTGATGACCTGACATGTGTAGTTTCACTTGACACATTCTTTCAGGGTGCAAAACAAGCCTGGCTCAAGGGCGTTTACACCTGGAGACATGAAGTGTTTAGCGGCAGCCACTGAAAATAGCAGTAAATTCAGTGGATACAGAAAGGAAACAAGAGACAGATTTTGTTTTGTTCTTTGTGGGGGTGAAAAATCAGGAAGCAAGCATCTATGAGCAAGCAGGATACAGGACAGCTGGAGGAAGGCAGAGGCTGGCAAATGAGAGTAGAGAGTAGACCAGCTCATAGTTCCTCAGCGGATTGCTAGTGGTAATATGACACCAGATCTTGTGTTGTGGTCAGAAACACAGCAGATAGTGTATTTTATGGATACACTAAGGTCCACGCTGTAGCCGTTTTCATTGCCGGAAGCAAGTAGTGAAAACATGACTGACATTGCAGCTAGCTCCAGTGAATGGCTGTGGATCAGGAGAAATGTGCGTGATTGTGTAAGTGCAGAACACACTGTTGAGCCTACTGTGTCATGGACCCAACTGAGAGGGTCCCGTTATGATGACTTGCCTGCACTCTCACACTCACCTGCAATTTATTTTGATGCCATGTTTTGTTGGTAAAGTATTTCAAACCTGACCTGGGCCACTTTGCACCATTTAACGCCCAGGCTGAAAATAACATTCACTGTTTGTAGCTGTCAGTTTCACTGATTGAAATTATATATTTTTTTTAATTTATTAAATGGTGAAAGAAATAATTACAAAAATGAAAATTAAAGTCCAATCAAAAAAAAATCATGAAGCGCTGATAACTCATTTAGAAAGCTGGAAATAAAATAAAATAGAAACAGTGTGCTCAGAGCAGCAACAGCATGAGCTCGCTTTACACTGTCTGTTCACCTTCTTCCCAGCAAACGTTTCGATGTTTAATAATCGATGAAAAGATGCCCCCCACAAGACGTCCAGTAATGGTTAGAAAATATATCCGAAATGAAAATTGAACTTGTCGTTACCTGGACGTGTCATTTTCTTGATGTTTATATGATGTGTTGCTGCATAATTAAAATCTATATATAATACTGCATACAAAATAATAAAACTGTTTAGTGTCATGAAAGCCTATTAATGATTGTTTTGACGATATCTGAAGTTTACAAAGGTTCTATTAATGTCCAAAATCTGTTCAGTCAGGCTTGAATGTCTATAAAACTTTTAAATCAGGTGTACTGTACATCACAATGACACATTTTTTGGGGACTTCATGCAAAAAGATGAGTGTTCAAATTATACACAGTATGTTTTATTGTATAAAATATTTTTCTCCAAACTGTCTCACATGATGTTAAACAGATACAATAAATAAATAAATATATACATACTGGAATGTGTTTAACATATGAAACCATTTTGCATTACCGTTACACTGACAAACAAGTAAACACCAAAAATACTAAATATGTAAAAGTCATTAGAGTCTTTGAAAGAGTAATTTTTTATAAGCACCACTCCCAGCTCTTCCGGGAGCGCAGTTTGGACTTTTTTTTTACCACCAAAAAGTTTGCATAAAGTAGCACAACTCAAGTGCAGAGACCCCATGGTGGTTTAGACTCACATCAGAGATTATTTGAAAGGTACCTAAAGCTGAATCATACTACTAGCTAGCTAACATTAGGCTACACTTCAGTTTACAGTGTGGCCCTCATTTTTCAGCTCCTTCATGTAAACAAGTAAAACTCGACCACACTGATAAAAAAAAAAAAAACACTACAAAATTAACTTACCCAAAAGTAGATTTTTAATACTTCGTCAATTTTCGCATCACAACAAAGCGCCCTCCACAAACCCTCATCTCCCTGTGGTCATAGAAACGAATTGAAAAATGCAGCAAGTCTCGCTCTCGGATTTTGCAATAACTTGTTCCGCACGCAAATCAGACTAATTAATGATGGTACATAGATGTGTTGTATTATGTATATGTTGTATGTAAACGTGTAGAATAAGGACTATTAACAACGTTGCTGTCGGTCCAGTGTTTGCTGGGTTCTACTTGTGCACTGTTGGCACTGTGCTTGGAACCAAAATGAACCGAAACATGGACATCATCTATCATATGCATTTATATTTTACAGACTGCTTTACTGAGATCTTGTGTTAACCACATTAATGGTTTTTTTTTTAATGCTGATTTTAACTCATTAATCATTCATGTTCATGTGAATTTATGATTTTGTTTGCTCATGTTGATAAGGTCAGTGCAGTGATGCTGCTTTCAGAAGAAGACCTTGTTCTACATCTGATCTTAGCATAGCAACACCGACAACTCGCATTTCACTGCTTTACCTGAAAAAATCTCACACCTGTTTGTTCCTGTGCACCACTGGCTGAGCTTGACACATAAATTCAAAGACAGGGAATGCTCATTTTAAGGTCAGGAGCATCTCGTTGGTTGTTATAATCAGTAATTAGAGGTTGTTCTTTCTGCTCTCTCTTTGGCTCACATGCTCTCTCTCATTCATTAAAATAATTGATGCGTTATATCAATGCATACAGGCAACAATCAGCAAACCTAAGTGATTCTCAAAAGGATTTAATAATAATTGATATTTTATTATTCCTCTTGGGAAATTCTTGTGGACAGGCAGCATTAAGGCGCCAAGGGTTCAGGGTCTTGTCCAGGGAAATAAAGATTGTTCATCAGTCTCAATCTTAAGTTCAAGTCAAGTCTCAAGTCTCTGTGTGAGCGACTTAAGTGCCAGTCGCCATCTCTGGCTGACACTCAAAACCGCTTCTGCCTTCCCAGACAATAAAAGGTGAACACTGATTAAGTTTATTTGTAATTGTAAAGAAAAATTTTAAACTGAACCTAGACAATTAGATGAGAAATTGAAAAGAAATCTGTGAGACATGGTTGGAGGAGAAATCAGATTGCATGTATACATGAATTCAGAATCACCAGGATTCTTAAGTGCATGAAAAGAAAGCTGCGTTCTCTGAGTAATCTGCTTACATAAGTCCATGTAAATGCAGTCCAACACAGCAGCTCAGTGGAAAATGCCCTTCATTTTCTTAATTTTTATTGCACTAATAAATGCTGCTGTTTGCAAGCTGCAATCACAGATGCAACATTCTGTAATCATTTTTCTTTATAAATATCATTATTGTAAATTTCAAATAAAAAAAATATGAATCTGTATATTTTAAAATTTCTATTTACTTCTCTTGTATTCTGTGGTTCTACAGCCTTAAATATAGATACAGACATACGTACACTCCCACAGTCATCACAGTTGTGAAGTCCAGCTTTTTCAATGGACCTCTTCATTTCCATGGAGAAGTTTTCAAACTCTGGCTTGACTGTCCTGAGCAGTGTCACCGTGTTCAGAGAAGCATAGGCTTGCCTCGCATCTTTGTCAAACTTATCTCCTCTCCTCCATGAGCCATTGCCTACAATTCAGTTCAAGAGGGACAGAAAAAGTGGTATTTTTCAAGCATAACTGTGAGTCATTTTATATTATTTTTACTATTACTCCAGTACACGTCAGAGAGAAATGTACTTTTTAATTCATCACATTAATTTGACAGCTGTAGTTGCTTTTCAGATGCATTCTGAAACATAAAATAATGTATAATCATCTCATAAATGATGATGTATTATTATGGATTAACCGCCTGTCAGTAGTGGTTTGCAGTTTACAGCACACATGAGAAATAAGCTGACAACAAATATTTTCTTCTTTTAAAAAGCTGAATTTCACTGGTATGTAGCCCCCAACTACCATTACTACCATTCTACCATTTTAACCCATGACAGAATGTAAACACTCAAATTAAAAAGAGTCAAAACTACAGAAAATGTGTCATTGTCTGAACATGTATGAGATGTCTTGTAAATGAAATATAAATGCAGAACAGTGGATTTTCACATTACATAAGGCTGTTCTAGTTAACTTTACCATAAGACGAGGAATTGAAGAGTTCAACATTAAAGAAGAGACAGTTGCCATCGGTCAGCCGTCGTCTGTGTGCAGCCAACATGATCTCTCGTATTTTGTCTGCTCCCATGCACATGATCACCACTGCAAGAAGATGACAAATGCACTTATGGTCATTACAGTCCACAATTTGTATGAATACCATGCAAGTACAAAACTCTGTAATGACAATATTTGTTAATAAATTAGGATAATAGTTTAATTTATTGTAGACAACCCTCCAATACAGTGGGAAAAAAAGTATTTGAACCCTTTGGAATGGTCTCGTTTGCTTCAATAACTGGTCATAAAATGTGATTGGATAATCTCAGTCACGAGTAGAGATGAATACAATGTGCTTAAGCTAAAAACACAACAAACAATAAACTTTCATGAACACACCTGTTAAACATCCAAAGTGCAAGTGGAAAAAGTAAGTGAACCCTTAAATGTAACAACAGGTTGAACCTCCTTTGGCAGCAATGGGGACACTCAAAAGACAGATTCGGATGTTATCCTGTAGAATACCTTGATAAACTTGGTAGTTGATTTCCCCTCAATTAGGAAGCTGAGAGAATAAAGCCCCAAATCATGATGCTGGAGTTTATATTTAGGTAGTTATTTTAGGAATAGATCATCACTTTAACTCTCCAAACTGGAGTTGTATTCATAGTATTATGGTTGAGCTTGTGTCTAACTGGCTTGATCTGTTGGTTTGTTTTAAAGTGCTTTATAAATAAAGTTGGATTGGTTTGGAACTATGTTTTAATAAATAAGCCTAAATGTAGGATTCCCAACAACAGCATGTACTGTAAATGTTCAAATAATGAAAAATAACAATGCAATAATGGTAGTTAAAGGGCTAATTACTGGTGTTATTGGGATTCTGATATTCTTCTGGATAGGTAATGGGTGGATCTACAGTATCTTAATTAATTATAGATTTAAGTGCAGTATTGCACCTATTGCAATGACACCGTGATGCACAGTGTGCTATCTGCATCACCAACACTGACAAGAGGGAGTCTAAAAGGAATTCCATTATCAAGAAGAAGGACAATTGAAAGTCTTTATCAAGAAGTGAAGTCACAGTAAGTATGCACCGACATACATTCCCAAAATTCTGCTTATTGTGTTTTTTCCATATAACAGTTGATCCACCGGTGATTTCTTAGAGAGAACTACACTATCAGCCTTAAGAAAATAGTCATGTTATTTTCCACGGTGTCACGGTTTCAGAAAGGTCAGAACGAACAAGAACTATCCTTACAAAGAGCTCTTTACACAAAAGATATTTCTGTATTTTATCTCTCTTCATGAATGAATACAAACGAGTACAATTACACGTAGTACACTGGTCTCATGCTTCTCATGCTTCATGATAAAAATGACATAAACTTAAATGATATTTATTATAGCCTAAATAAAATAAATATCTTACAAGTCTGCTTATGTTTAAATGCACTTTTCACTAGTAAGATTTTTAAAATTTGCTTCATGTCTAGCTTTAAACATTCCATGTTTTCAAACTTTGACAACAGGCTTAGTAAATGCAGATACAAATCCAAAAACAGACAGGTGAGGTGATGTGATAGCAACGCAGCACTGAAAGCACTCTGGGCTCGAGTATGTGGGTCTGTATCCTGCAATATGTACACAAGTTTTCTGTGGTCATCTGCTGCTCACATCAACTTTACTCTTTACTCCCAATGATTTGTCATGTAGAACGTGGATTGGCTCCCTTCCTCATGTCATAAAGGAACATTCATGTGAACTGGGTAGGTGCCACCATGGTCATCCAGTTGAGCCCAGAAACAAGAAGTGGACTGAAGTCAGTTCAGTGGCCCAGCAAAAGTGTGCTGACATAATTCTGGATGTATGATGGCTCAAGGACATCCAAAAGTATGTGCACTTCTAGTATGTATGAATGACATTTAGTGTTGCCTATGCTGGACTGCTACACCTGCACATAATACAGAGAGCATATGTTGTATTATAACCCCCCCCCCGAGCCACTTGAATAAATTCACCCTGTTATACTGGAGAAAGGGAATTACTAATTGATTCTGTGCATCCGTACTATTCTTTCCAATTTTCTTTGCAGTTTGCAGATAAGAGATTAGAACATGATGAATGTTGTTGATCTAGAAGTGTGTGGGATACTCTTAATTTATTATGGCTCATGTGCTGATTTCATACCTTACATAATTATGAGTGAGCCATTTGCTATGGCAATGTCATATGGCACAGTGTGTTGGCAACTTTGTCACAGCAATGTCTGCATCTCAGTACATCATGTTCACCTGAGCTCCACACCTTCAGGATAAAACAACATAACTGAATGTCTTATTGTATTTTGTGATACAACATACATTATGCCTTCTGTATTACATTCAGGTGTAGCTATCCATAACCTTGCATCTGTCCATTACCAGCTATTCCAGTTTGTACAACTGCAGCCACCTCTTACAAGTTTGTGTGGTTCTTTGCAATAATTGGCACAATGTCTTTCAACTTCTAATACTTAGTACACAATGTGTTCTGAAGTACTATGTCACTAGTTTATCTACACAAGTCATTTTGTAGATACTAAAACTGTATGAATTACAGGGTGTGGGGTATTTAGGTAAGATGCAGAAATGGAAAATTCCACAGATCTTGTTTTCACACAGTGGCCCCAGTGAAGGCATGTGCGCCAAAATGCAGCAATAAGCAACAATTTAAGAAACAGAATACTGCTTTCATGTGCTGCTGTAGACTGTCCTCTACAGTGTTAGAGAGTAACAATGTGAATAAGAATAGAGCTCACACAAATATGAGTATGTTGTTTGTCTTGCATGCCATTGTCGCAGGAAGCATGTTCCAGCCCTTAAACGGGAACACATTTAAACTGTGACAGAACAGCAGGTGCAAAAATTCACACCAAACAGACGGTTAAAAATCAATATAAAAAATACAAACTGAAAAAATTGTAAAACAAACCAGAGAAATGATGTGTGAATAATACACAGTAAAAGTGTTTATAACATGCTGGGGATGTAGCCTGTGTACTGGCCCTTGGGATCTGGACAAAGGCTACAGATCTTAGTCTTCATATGGATTCATGTGGATATTTATATTATTTTCATTGACTGCCTAAACTGTAAATCTTGCTCTGCTCAGGACACTCAACATCTATTTCCCGTCTGTCCATCCTAGAAGACAGGTCCTTCCTCGCTCTTCCTGAGGTTTCTTCCATTTTTTTAGGGAGTTTTTCCTTATCCAATCCAGGCAGAGGGTGTTGTTGTTGTACAGACCCACAAGCCCACTGGGACAAGTGTATTTGACCATGTTAATATATGTATATGTACTCTATTTTTGTATTTTGTTCTCTGGTCTCTCAGCCATAATATGAAGCAGAAAGGAAATGTAGGAATTGGGGGATTGGCTGCAGCACTTCCTCTCAATTTTTTCAAGGCTTCTACTGGCATCTCTGGCAGACACACCAGGTTGGTTGACAGTTGGCAGAATGGCTTGCGGCTGTAGGGTCTTCAAGCGATGTAGAGAGAAGGTCAAGCATCATGCTTGGGCATCAGCAGCTGATGGCGTAGTTCCAGGTTCAGGCCCTGAATTGTGTCCTGTAATGAGCAAGAACATTTCATTTGTGTTTCAGTTCAAAAATTAGGTTGAAAGTTGGAGTATTCAAGGCAACGAAATAGCTTCACTTTTAGGCAAACTTACCCTCAAGGAGCCGATGTGCTGGATTGTGCCATTTTTCTCTTTGAATCAGCTCTTGCCCCAGCAGCTATATTACTGCCATGACAATGTGTGTGCATCATTTTGGCAAGCAGTTACTGAAGGAGGACTGAAGGGAGGAGTGTATCTCTTTGGCTGTTGAGTTCAAATATCAGCAGTCTTTCTCCAGCGCCAATGAATACACCTTTAAGATCATCTTAGTAAGTTGAATCCATTTCTCATTAAACATATGAGTAAGACATGAAAGAAAACTCTCAGCAGAAACATGAGGAATTTATGGGTCATATTGATCACCTGACTCCAGTTCTTCACAGTGCATTTTATTTAATATTTTTGCCCATTATTAAGCATATTGGGGAGTACCTGTTTAAATCTGTCACAGATGTGCTTAACATCTGTGAGAACCCACATTCAAGAAGTTCCTTGCAGCTCATTCACTACATTTTTTGGGGCTTTGTAGGATTGATTGCTGCACTAAGGCAATGAACTACTTTAGTTTGGTCCCATCAATGCTCAGCATTTGCCTCTGTCCTGTGGACCTGTATATTAGTTAAGAAAATGGGGAGACTAAAATGCGGCTCCGATTGCGTCTTTTGGAATATAGTAGTAAATTTAGGAGCCAAGTGCAGAAAGCGACCTTAGGCTTGACATGGCAGTGGATTTAATATGTTCTCTGAAAGATCATTCTGTGACAAGTTTGGCAAAAGAAACTACAGCAGCTACAGGATACAGCTCTGCAACAGCACACTTGGAGAAGCATAATCCCACAGTCCAGTGACACAGACTCCACAGAACCTGAGCAGGTTATAGGGACAAAATAAATTCTGAGGAACTCTTGCAGCTGTCAGTCATGTCGCACTCTTGTGGGTTTGAATGGTTTTACTTGATGTACAATGACAGAATGTGGGCCTCAAATTCTATGTTTTTTTTATTTGCTTAAAGGTTTAATTTTGTTAGTTAGCTAGTTTAGTTAGCTAATCTCTTCCACTAGCACTACTGTAATAATGCAGTAACATTTAACCATCTCTGTCACAAAAACTTCTACTTGTATTATCAGCATACCATAATTCAGCACCAGCACTTCAGTCTTCATCTTAAGAGTTTGCTTAGTTTGTCATTGCTCTCAGTTGAAGTCCGTGGGAGAGAATCAGAAGAAACAGATGGTATGATGCAGGAACAGGAATTGATGCAGTTATTAGAAGAGGCCTGTGATTTCTCATATTAATCACAACCAACCAGTTTGGTGTGCAGGTGCAAGCAAGCAAGGATGTTGTGGTTAATTTGCAACAGTCTAGTGCTGATTGCACTAAATTTAACCAGTGGATCTGTAGTGTGTAATCCTGATTTTCCAGTCCACATCACACTGATTACTGCCTGCAGAAGGAACTGAATCCCGCTGCTTTTAGATGGCTGATAGAAGCCTATGGTGAATAACAGATGCTTGTGGGAATGACACATTATTATAAATGTATGCATTCTGTCTTGCTGGCATTTTTAGTGGCAAAATTGGATTCAAACTGTGTATTATCTCTGTAATCACATGTCATCTGGTTGTAGAATCAAAGTACAAAAGATGAGAAAAACAAGATTAAGGATAATTGGTGTGGTGTGCATGTTGTGCTTCTCCACAGCAGATGGTGGATAGAGCAGAATGCAATCATTTCATTCACATTTTTTCCAGTCATTCATTTCATGCGTCTGACAGAACAGATACAATTAATTAATGCAGCCAGTCTACACATGCTGCGTAACAACTGATTCACTTAACAACCAGACTGCACCTTTTGAAGTCGATGCTGCTGAGCTGCTGTTCACTAACCAACTGACTGACAGCTACGCTTTGTGTAGTGCACCTGCACAAAATCGAGTCTACAATCTTTAATACCAATCAATGAAGATTAGCTGATCACAGGTAATTAAAATTGGTACACATTTACAACACCAGTCAAAAGCTTGGACACTCAATCCAACGCTTAACTGTTTTAGTTCCTTGAATCAAGGAACTAAAACAAAGTCCAGTTGCCACTGAATAACCTTTTTTTGTGATAACCATGACCTGGATGACTGAGAATCTTCACAGACACTTCCCACTGTGAAGCATAAAGGAGGAGCTGTGATGGTGTGGGGATGCTTTGCTGGTGACACTGCATGCAATTTAGTCAAAATAGAGGACAAACTTAACCAGCATGGCTACCACAGTGTTTTGCAGCAACAGGACAATGACCCCAAACACACCTCTAGTTTATGTAAGAGCTATTTGTCCAAGAAGGAGAGTGATGGAGTGCTGCATGAGATGACCTGACCTCCACAATCACCCAGTCTGAATTCAGATAAGATGGTTCTCGAGAGTGAAGGAAAGGCAGCCAACAAGTTCTCAACACCTCTGGGACCTCCTTGAAGACTGCTGAAAAACCATTCCAGGTGACTACCTCATGAGAATGACAAGAGTGTGCAAAGCCGTCATCAAACTAAAAGGTGGCTACTGTGAAGAATCAAAAATATAAAACATATTCTGGGTTGTTTAACACTTTCACTACATAATTCCATATGTGTTCACAGTTACGATGTCTTCAGTATTAATGTACAATGTTGAAAGTAGTAAAAATAAGGAAAAACCTTAAGGAGACTGGTAATGTACCTAAATAAATATATAAACAAATAGACTTGTGAAAAACTGGTCTCTCTGCAGTCACTTGTTGAAAGCTGAACAATGAAACGGATCATTTTGATGCAGTCTGTCTGCAAGATGATTTGATCACAGTCCATCTGTTTATGTACAGTTACTAGACAGACTGAAGCACTGGAGAAGTGTGTCCTACTGCTCAAATTCACAGCTCTTGTAGACAAGAATGCTGCAGTGAGTCAGCGACAGTGATGGAGAAGGAGTTCCAGTACTAAATACCCTTCATAGTTAGAGTTCTCCCTTTATTTAGCCATGTGCTTTCCAAGTGACCACTGCTTCCAGGAGTGAGCAGTACAGTGAAAGGCTGCCAACTGTGCTACCATTGATAGAAATCTTTAATGTACTGAGTAATGTGTGAAAAAAATATCAAATGTTAAAATTCCTTCACTGGGTTGATCATCCTTTCCTCTGGTGTCCAAGTGAATAAATAAACCAACAAACAAGTTGGTGCACAAACAAGGGTTGCAATTGAAAACACAGTAACCCCAGCGTCCCTGTTAATAAGGAAGATTCAGAGTCTTGCTGGAACATTCCTCACAACTCTGTCACTTAAACACACCTCCTGAAATATCCCTTGAGTCAGTGGGACAAACTTCACCTCAGTCCTGCCAGCACTATAGCACCCTTTAATTACACTGGGCTCTACACACACTACTGGCCCTGTGTATGCTCTGCAAGCCATTCCATGGGGCAGCGCTCGCAGCCAGCCAGCAACATTTCAAAACTTTCTGGATTTTCCTTTTCGTTAGGGCACTGATGCAAGTTACAAATTAACTGAGGAATGGGGCAGCACATGGTGCACTTACTGAGTGCCCACAGTGTATTTCAAGTGCTCTATGTTGGCTGAGAAACTAGAGCATATGCAAATAGGGAGCTGTTGTGCAAATTTGTAATGCCATTACTCCAAAAACAGGGATATATGTTGTTGGAGCAGTCTGTCAGAGAGGTAAAGGAAAAAAGAGTAAGGTGGAGCATGCTCCTTTTAAAATGAATCTGTCTGAGCTGGATGGAGCCAGACATGCAAACAGTACATAACCAAACTGAATGATTGTCTGCTGGACAGGTTGACTTAGCAGTATTGTCCTCAGTAACATATTACTGCCTTTGCCCTTTCAGGCTTAACCTTGAGACATTTGTGGTCATACAGTAAAAGTGAGTCATTACTTTACAACTATGCAGCAGCCCATGGGGAGTTCTCTGCAAACACAAAGACTTCATACAGACTCAGGATGGGAGTGCGTGTCTCAGAAGGACTAACATCAGAAATGGGCCAATCGTGAGAGAGGTACTTCACTTTTCCCTCTAAGTGCTTGTTACGTGTTGTAATATCATGTGGTTAATGGTACAAAAAATCTGTAGCAAATTGATGAGGGGATTTTAGGAAGAAAAGCATGAGGTGCTGGTTAGCTGAAAATGTTTGGTTTGCACATAGTCGTGCTTGCCTCATAAGGCTGGTATGGAAGAAATCTCAAACTTATCTAAACTTCACGAAGACATGCCATATCTGGAATTCCGACGCAGTTAATTCCAAATGAAGTGCCTGAGCTTAAGACTCTGGCGCCGTGTCAATCTGCTGCTACTTTGGTGATTTTATCAACATCCAATGACAGAGTGATGAAACATGTGAAGAAGCCGTTTTAACTAATCGCACCACAGCCTGTAGGTGCATTTAAATCGGCATCCAATGTGAGCATTTGTTGTGTTTAAAGCAGGAATGTCAGCCTGCATTCATCTATAAATTACAGTGAGTGGTTCTTACACTATCTGTTGTACACAGCTGCTTTATACTAACTGTTCTTCTCTTCAGTAAATCCCAGCAGCCATCTGAAAGCAATAGGACACACACTGGATGAAGATAATTCTACAGTGTCTGACTGGAGATGTGCCAAGCCAGAGCGCAGTTTCATTACGCACGACCGTCCACTGTGTTTATCTTTATTGAATCACATGCAAATGACATCATGCTGCTACAAAGTAATCCCATACAATTCCACACAAATGAGACTGGTCGGTTAGAATGATCTAAGAACTTCTAAAATAAAAAACCCACACCGTCGGTCTCTGGCTGCACATTTAAGGTGCTATGTGTTCTGATCTACACAGAACAGACAACAACGTGATTTCGTACAGAGGAGTTGCACTGTTCTTGCTTAGCTGTTTGACAGCAATACCACCTGCGATGTGACTGATTGAATGGATTTATTAATCACCACACTCTTACATCTCACCTCACTCTGCCCCTTTGCACTCTGCACCTCCATAAATTAAAATAACAGGTCTGTAAACTGTTTGTGCAGTCAAGAGCTACTGCGTTGTTCTTGTTGTTGTGTGCATGCAATCAAAAATGGGACCCTTGAATATTACTGCTTATATAACGAGCTTATATAATGAAAGATAATTCTAGATCAGATTCCTACTAAAAAGCACGCTCCCCACCATTACAGACTGCCAGCAGTGGTCATTTGAATATACAGCAGCCCTGGTATGAATATGTGGCTGCCTCAGTCTGTTCTTTATGCTGATCTCTAAGAACATGCACTTGTATTTACAAGTTTTATTTACAGTAGGCCACTATGCTGGATGAATAAATGTAAAATGAGTTAACTTTGGCCTTTCCATAGGCACAATTAATGTCAGCTTTTAGACGAATGTCCACAAAAACTGTATTTCCTGCTCTTCCACTGTCCGGTTTAACTGAAACTCATTTGCTCTGATCACATCATGTTGTTCATCTCAGCCACACATCTGTAATGTAATTATAAATGCACAGCCTCAGGCACTACTGTCACCAGACCTGGTGGACAGAAGCCGCTGATTTACTAACAGCTGCCTTTGGTAACCTTCTGAACGAGGATAAATAGACAGGAACAGATGGCGCTGAGAATGTAAAGAAAGGACAGCATGCAACTTTGAATGATAATTCTTGTGTATTATTACTTATTTTCCTATTTCGTTTCTGCCCTCATTCCTACAGTTTATGGTAAACCTGTACTGCTGAAGCTGATCACTGAGCCTGATCAATGAACGTGAGCAACAAGACAGTCAGAGGTTATCAGGGTTATCTAAACGACTGTGTTTGGAGGATAAACTAAAAGTGGTTCTAAAACAGAAAACTGTGTGCACAAAACCCCAGTAGGTACAAAGTTGTGTAGGTTAAAGTTGCAGGCAGTGCTCTGCAACAACTTCAGCAACATACGGCTGTTTTACACTGGACTTGCACTCATGTCCCCTTTGTGTGAAACCCCAACCAGCATAAATGACCTATAAAGTCATATATTACAGGACAGTCTCAATAACACAGCCAACATTTTTGTTGCTCAGTGCTTGACAGCAATAATCACAAGGCCACAGCGTACAAACAACCTTATAATGAAGAATTTACTAGACTAATACTAAATGTTCAATGCTATAAAACGGTACCTTAACCGTAATCTAACAATGTGGGCTGAAGCCAGGACACTATGCCTGACAATAGAAAAAAGAGAGAATGTCTTTCTGTTGAACATGTTGAATGGTAGGGTAAAAGAGGCAGTTTAAAAATAAAAATGCCATTGAAACATATAGTAAGAAGGTGGTGATTGATGTAATGAACTGGCAGAAACAGTGGACACAGTGAGGAAACTGAAAAGGTGGAGGGATTTTGCCCCTAACGCAGCCATACCAGGCATTAATACTGTGACCATAATCTAATGACAGTATGCAAATATTAATGAAATAGAATATCTGACGTTACAGTTTCCTTTTGAGCCTCAAGACAAACAACTGACATGTGAGGAACCATCAATCATCTACAATGTACATTTTTTTACATACTAATTTTGTACATGCATGCCCTATTTTAATTGCACAATCTTAAGGACTTTTTGGTGCAATGACTGCGTGGGCGTCTCCAAGCCCAACTGCTATTTTGAAGCATGCGTGTGCAGCAGTTATAAGTGTGCCTAAGTGCTGGATGACGTGGAAAATAAACCCGAATGGTGTTGTTGTGTATTAATAAATCCACTTTATGCCAGTCACGTCACTGCTCTGATACAGCTGAGCCAGTCGCCATGACACATGACGACAGCAGCTCAACTAATTAATCGTCTTCTCCGGGAAATGATACGGTTGTCTGGATGGTGCAGAACAGCATGACGTGGACACACAGAACCGCAAATGTGCTTCCAAACACAGGTG
Source organism: Sandelia bainsii (assembly GCA_032362345.1). Classification (NCBI taxonomy): domain Eukaryota; kingdom Metazoa; phylum Chordata; class Actinopteri; order Anabantiformes; family Anabantidae; genus Sandelia; species Sandelia bainsii. The sequence goes on from JAUMHL010000030.1 coordinate 1,109,783, forward strand.
GTGTGGGCTTTTAAAAGGTTATTAGTACAATGATGGCAGAAGTATTGAAAAAATCATGTGAAGTTCTGACATCTACTGCATAAACTGTAAAAATAACAAATCAGAACATATATTCATGACTGATGTGGGCACGAGTGTGGGAGATTGTTCTGTAGCAGCCTGGTTTCATTTGCATGTAATTTAATTACACCACACACAGTGGACAGTGATGCATAATGGCACTGTGCTCTGGCGCAACACTTCTCCAATCACAGGCTGTGGAATTATCAACAAATCTGTCCTGCTGCCTTCAGAGGCTGCACAGACCGATTACGCCAATTATACTTTCATGAACCAGCAAATCAGCTTCTCACAGTGTAATAGTTTGAGAATGACTGAGAAGTCATCTCTGCTCACGTCTGTACGTTTGATAAAAAGATCAAACCATTGCAATCAGTGCAATTTGATAACTGATCATCATCCTTTTCTAATAGAGCTGTGACACACAGGAAAGTTCCAAATGATTGTATAGAGATGATAATACTGTATATTTATTTGTAAAGTAATTTATAAAGTATATTGATTGTATATTGACTCTGTGCTTGATTAACTCTGCACTGACAGATGAATCAACACAGAACATATAGTCACTTATGCAAAGCAAGCCAGGAAGGATCTGATTGTCCCCTTATGAACAGGATAACTAGAATTACCACACTGTGGTTGTGCGGCTCAGCTAACCAGTGAAATTGCAGTTTACACAATATCTGTCCACACTCATATTCTATAACAATTTACGAATGAGTCTTAGTGGACGTTTGTGCCCAATGCAGTGAAACTCCCTCCAGACATTTCTGAGATATACTGTAGCATTGAAGAGAATGGGACGTACATGAGGTCACAGCGACCTTGACCTTTGACCTTTGACCTTTAACCACCAAAATTGATTAATTTCATCACTCACTCTACGTGAATGCCTGTGCCAAATTTGAACAAACTCCCTCAGGGCATTCCTGTGATATACTGTTCACAAGTATGCACATTCTCACAGTGACCTTTGACCTTTGAGGTTTCGTAACTTTATTCCTATCAAGTAACATCAATCACAACATGTCTAGCGCATCAATGGATGTATATGTTACATCAACAACAACTGTCTAGAATATCATTGAACTCATAAACCTTTTTCTTACACTGAAGTGTGAGTCTGTGCAGGTCTTGGAGTCTTAATGGAAAATTAAGCTGTTCAAGTGTTGTTCTCCTTGTTTACATACATCAACATCCCATAGGTGGTAGGGTGGCGGTGGCGAAGAGGTTACAAATGTGGTTTGGGGGGAGCAGAAAGTACAATATGCACTACAGACCACAGCCCAGCTGAGGGCAGCACAGTAGAAACAAGGATTATAAGAATATTAGTACCTCCATACATGCTATAGACCATTCATTACATTCATATGAAGAGCTATTAGCTATTGATGTGATGTAGATGCATTGTGCTTTGACAAACATGGAGGCGCTGTGCTCTCTGGTGCAATCTGGATGGGGGACAGCGTGGGCTCTCTGACCGGGCTGCAGCTACACACACTCACACACTCACTGTGTGGTGCACGGTGACTTCTGACACCTGTCGATCATGGTTAGCTTGAAATTGTCCTCACGCTGACTCCCTGTCCACTACAGCAAACCAGCACCTGCTAAGCGCAATGCCAGAACCAGCCGTCATCCTCAATTATGGACCTGACCCAAACCATTAGTACACAGACACACAACCCAAACTGTGGCTCTGCAATCAGAGGGGTTCAGTGATGCTGTCGTGCCTTATAAGGAAAAACTTCGAATCCAGTATACAGCAGAGGTACACAACAACCAGGGGAAATAAATAAAAGTTCAAATAAGTAGAAAACACTTAGATATGTGCAGACTGTGGCTGTTTTCAGTGTTGATGACAGTACAGTGCAGCTGAAGGACATCAGCAGCGACAGGCCAAGGCCACAGTGTTTAAAAAGTCTTTGTGAGTTGCATTAGGCTTGTGCACAATTCTCAATAAGTCATATATTGTTTTTTATCATTTCCTGTATTTTCTTAGTGTTCTGTGTTCGTGGAAACACAGGAACACACATCATGATGTTTTCTCTCTCTGTAGATCTCTGACAGTAGCAACACACAGCATCTAATCTGAGCGCCAGGGCTCTGAAGGCTGTCTGCATGATTACTGCTGGCGAGGCTGAGAGGTTCAACAGCACTGTCAAATATGAAATCATTCATTTATAGCATCTATACGATATGCAAGTGAAGCATATATGCAATTATATGCAAGTTAATGGCCTGCTCCTCCAATCTAACACTGCTCGCATGTGCTGAAAAGCTCTGAAACCACTACTGAAACCCTTCAAACCTCTCAGCTAAGCACCTGACACGCTGGGAATACTAATATCCAGCCATCAGGTGCTCTTTGTGGCTCTTCAGTATTTAGCACATATAATATATGCTAATTTATACAACATCCACTCTTGTGATATGAGGTGATGTAATCAGAAACTGTTAAGACCAGAGGATTGCAGCCAACAAGCAGGAAGGAAACAGCCTGCACATGCAGCACTAGTACAGTAGCCTAGTTTTTACACTCACAGTGAAAATGTTGATGTTTTTTGGAATGCAGTTTTGTTAGCCTGGGTCTCACTTTTTCCCCAAATTTGAAGTCCTGAGGGTAACGAGGAAAACTGTGCAGACGGAGACAGTGACAACGGTGCAGGTTTTGCACGACCGTCAGAGTTCTACTCCCTCACAGGAGAGAGAGGGGATTTCAGTTTGCTCTCTTCTGTCTACCAGTTCCAAAGTCCTCTGAACAGTTTCAAGCACCTCGCACCACGTGGCTCATCTCTGCTGTCTGCAGACAGGAGATGATGTTCCATGCCAGCAGCTCGTTATGTAAGTGTGTGTTAGTGATGAAGGTTGCCAGTTGGGGTGAGGACAAATGAAAACACGTTCTGGCCTCAGTGCCAGCTCCTGCTACACCAGGGATGGATAAAGTGGCTTTATTTCTTTGTCAGGAAATGGCTTTAAATGCAATGAGGAGGTGGGAAATGACTCTTATTGACCCATGGTACTAAATAGGCTTTATTGTCCTTTTTTAAAAAATTATTCTGCTGTGATATTTTTTTATTCATTGCACTGATTTATTATGAAACATTTCCTAGTTTCCACTTGTTCAAGAACCAATTTAGATTTCTGTGAATCCATGTAGTAGTTCCAGCTCTAAACAGATAATTTCTTATCCTGATTTCAGTGTAAGTGATGGGTATGACTTACATGCTTCTTGGTAAAATGCTTTCTAAAGTTCAGCTGAAGCAAATATGAGACATCGGCATGTGACCGTCATCATTTGTTTAACGCAGCGTTCCCATCTCCCTGCATAGTGTTTACTTGATGAGCAGTGGACAGATCACAACACAGAAAAAAAAGGAATATGGTGCTAAAAAACCTGTAAACATTAGAACAACTACAATGATGATGATGAAAAACTCATTTAACATACTAATAAAATGTCTTACAATGAGTGTTACCAATCCTCATAATTTTAATACTTAATTTTACAGCTGAACTCCAAATAATCTCATGAGACATTTCCTGGAAGTAACAATAATGTGGCACAAATTAAATGAAAATGATGAGTTAACACAACTTCAATAAAACACATAAAGCATGAATGATGATGTTTCCAGTAGGTTCCAGTGATAAATTCATAGCAAATGTTCACTTGGGTTTCAATTTTGCAATTTTGCAAAACCAGTTTAGTTAAGCACCTGACATATTAAAGCATAAAAAAGCTCATCAAACTGATTTAGTTACAGTTAACTTAGTAAGTTATTAATACTGATTAGTAACTTTTCTTAAATTAGAAGTACATCTACTCAAGTTGTAAACGTAAGTACAAGTTTGAGGTGTTTGTTCTTTACTGGAGTATTTATATTGTATTCATTTTGTTAATAATTTTCACTTTACTCTACTACAATTCAGATAGAAATATTACTCCACTATAGTTATTTTACAGCTTCAGTCACTGTTTGCAGATATATTCTTCTAAGAAATATAATCAAATAATAAACGAGTATGTATTTATCACCTAACAGAAGAACCAGCTCCACCCGTACCGACAAATCTGGATTGGACTCATACATTCATGTCATAAACAGCATCAAACCCAACACTGCAAAACAAAATGTGTTGTTTTCTCAGTGGAGTTCTTAATGTGCCTTTACACTTCACAACTTGAGTGGAAATATTTGACGTGGTACTTCTACTTGTAGTGGAGTATTTCTAATGCAAATACTTGAACTATGAAGGGGAAACATGTTACAAATAAAATTGACACCAGCACTTTTCTAAAGGTTTTATAATATAGGTTTAGTTTATATATAAACCATCTAAATAGGCCACAAAGGGAGGTGTTAAAATCTGTGTTACCTTCAGTGTCATGTATGTTTTGGAGGATGTCTTCAGTGTCCAGGCGATCCTCTTGGGAAAAAGAATAGATTTTAATGTTAAAGTCAGCCATCTGGTGATAGACTCCCTCCAGAGTGAAGTAACAGTTGCGCTCCTGCTTGTCGTCCTCGTAGACCAGCAGCGCGCTGCTCCAGCTGAAGTGCTCGAACATCGCCGTGAAGGTCTCTGCCATCTTCACGTAAGACGGGGCGATGCGGGTCAGGTGGGAGTATTCGGTGTTCTTGTTGCTGAAGCCGGCGGCCAGGGCACCTGCTGAGATCACCGGGATGTTCCAGTGGGACGCGAGCCTCACCAGCGCCGCAGCCTCATACTCGCACACCGGACCCAGAACCAGATCCGGCTTCTGCCCGCACGACCTGTCCACTAACGAAAACAGAGCATCATTGACACAGTCGGAGTTCTCAAAGTGGATGTTGAAGCGGAACCCGGAGTACTGTCCCCCGTGTGCCTCCAACCTGCGCTGCGCGTAAAGGATCGCCGGTGCGACTCTGGCGTGTGAGAAAAGGTAGGAGTTATTTTTTGGCAAAAATACCAAAACATCTATGTCCTCGGTGATGGGGTTTGTCAGAACTGTCCTGAGGACGATCAGAAAGTACACACACAGTGTCATGAAATATGGCATGATGCCACTTTCCAAGTCCCGCTTCAGGTAAATAACAAACAGTGTTGGAGAGATGTTCTTCAAATGTTTCTTTCTCCAAGTTGGCTCCACTTGGCAGCGCACATAGAGCTGCACACAGAGAGCCCTCCGCCGTGAGTCAACGGCTTAATGGCAAATAACTGGATCTGTCTTTGAAAGAAGCGACTCTGCCTAAGTGTGCGTGTTTTATTCTGCATTGAGAATTCCTCCGAAGGCTCCTGAACCTGCTCTAAATATTCTCTCAGCAGTTGATCCTGCCGGGCTCGGAGATCGTTCCGGCTCAGCCAGCAGCCCACCACACACGCTGGCTCCGGCCTGGAGTTTTGAAGCATCTTTTCACGATTACTCCTGCGTCATCGGAGCGCTGCCCACCTCCTCCTTAAAGCTACACCGCTGCCGAGCTCACAATGAGCCGCTTCAACACAGCATGAGCTAATGCACTTAATGGGACTTCATGGTTCTGTAAGAAGTAACAACACACAGACCTTTTCTGTGCTTTGTTCAAAATGCAAAAAGCTGCATATTTACCATAACCACTGGTAAAATATGTCCATGTTAAGAAAAAAAATATCATATGTGACAGAAATAACTTCCATGAAAGCTTCCCCAAAATACCAATTAATATTTAGTATGTAAAGATTTTATTATAGAAGTAAAGAAGTGTATTGTTTTACACACACAAAGAAGATTATAAGTTTCTTTTTAATCAGTGAGATATGGATTAAAAATAAATCAATAACTGACTATGAATAACATGCTTAGAAAACATTAGGTAAAATTATTCAAAGAAGCACATCAGACACTCACCTCTGCACCAAGAGGACAACCAATCACAGATGTCCTCTCTCAGGTAGCACACCATGCTGCACTGCTGGTCTTCTTCTGTGCTGGACAACGTGTAAACCTGAAGTGGCCCCAGCGCGGGCTGCCGTTTGGTTTATTTGGTTCGTCTCTGGTTAACATGTGGCCATGCTGTGTGCCATCATTCCAGACGGGATGTGTTTGTGTACTTGTTCTATTCTCAGCGTTTCTAACATGTTAGGCTGTGTGTGTCTAATGTGATTACAGTTCTCTTTCACTACACAATGATGTGTCGCTTCAGCTTGACCACATGATTTGAGTCAGCTACAATAAAACTGGATCTCTGATGATGAAGCAGACGTGAAACACATCGCTCACTCTTCCACTTGCAAACAACAACATCTAGATTAATAAGAATTCATTTGGTGCACAGTTGAGGTTTTTTGGCCGCTTTTACATTATTCTGCTTGTTTTCACATTGCCTGCATTTTACTAGTGTCAGCACTCCAGGTTAAGATGTGATTCTGTGTTCTCCTTACAAGACTGCCAACGCTTAAAGTGCCAGTATCTAAAAGTAGACCAGCCACTTGCTCTGTGACCTCCTGTAGATAAAAGTAGAACACAGACACATCATATTTTTTATTTGAATTGCAGAAACAACCGATGTGCAACCTCATACACACAAGGAAACATTGTTTTCCACACACATTGCAGTTGTAACAGAGCAGCATGCCTCTGGTAACTAACTTTTCTATTTGTCTTGTGTGAATGTCTTAAATTTTCTGCAGTGCCATGAAGTTTCCATGGACACACACATTTTGAATGGCACAAATACTCTTTAGATCTAAATGTGGATCTGAAGGGTCTGAGGGTGCAATGAAGATTGGTGCATGATCAAAACCAATTCAACCAGGGTGAAATCACAAACATTCATTGTTGCATAGTGCATAAACCTCCCTCTACATTACCAATATGATAATATCTCACTGCTTCTGGCTGAAAAACCTGAAGCAGACACACACACCACCCTTTAAATAAATGTAGTGTTGAGTAAAGTCCAATGTTTCTGTCTGAAATGTAGTGTCTCTATACACAGTTGTTACTTCCTTACAGAGTGACCGACTTCAGTGCTGTTCCAGCATTAAAAAAAACAACCTGCATAAAGCTCAGCTCACATCGTCTGCTCAATTAGCGGCGTCGCACTTATCATGGCTCATTAACATGTGTCACTAATGGCTTGTGTACCAGGCCTCTGAGAAGACACTTTCAGTTTGCTGGCTGGTGGAGTGGAATTTGCTGACGTACGTGCCAATGTTTACCACCGCTGTCATCACACTTAAAATCATTAAATCATTACATGAAAAGGTAAATTATTACAGCCGATGTGAGGCACAATTCTGTGCTATCTTTATGAAAAGTCCAAATTGCACCAATGAGCACAACTTGGGAGTTATTTTGCAATTATGGTCATTACACTGAACTCTACACCTTGTCATGCAGTGACATTTTAGGTTTTTAGTGGATGTAGCTTCTCTGTGGGAACTCAGTCTGGTGGGTGCTTGAGAATTTTCCAGGACAGGTGACAAAATTGTGCTGCACAATACATGCAGGTTGCGCTCTCTTTCTGCATATTCAAATCTATGTTTGTACATTCACTCATTTCTTCTTCTCTTCTGCAATAATGATTACACATTTTTAATACTTAGCATGTACATGCACATTACATGGTCAGGCTTATCTTGTCAAAGAATTGCCATGTCTACAAGATAATAAATATTTTCCCAGCTTGGTGTGGAAGACCTTGCCCAGAGTCCCGACCTCAACCCCTTCTAACACCTTGGGGATGAGCTGGAACAGCAGCTGCGAGTCAGGTCTTATCACTGAACATCAGTCTTGGACCTCATTAAAGTGCTTGTGCCTGAGCAAATCCCCGTGGCCAGGTTCCAAACTCCGGTGGAAAGCCTGAAACCAGAGGCGTGGAGGCTGTTAGGGTGTTGTAGTCACGTGTTCAGTCATGGAATGTCCACATTCCTTCAGGCATGTGGAAGAGCTCTTTGGCTTTGTATTATGTTTGAAGAATGTGAATGACTGTTTGCTTAATCAAATTTAATTCACTCATTGAAGTAATTAACTTAAGTACTTGAAGATGACTTATATCACTTCTATAAAACAAATGAAAATACTTAATTGCTTTTGACATCCTTTAAATGTGATTCAGTTTTTAACTGAACATCTTTAGTAGTTGTGTTTGTTTAGGATTTATGTGCAGTATATCTAAGTATAGTAGGTTCACATGTGGTTGTAGTGTATATGTCTAAGTGTCTTTGTGGTCATATCACATATTTCATCTTATAATAATAAGTACAGTATATTATAGTATTAGTATTATAATACTAATAACTGTATGAGTCCATGTAATGCTGCATTTAACTGAAGTTTCCTCTTTACTGCTGAACTCTGTGTACATATAATTGGGGCGTCTACTGAGCGTTTGTAGCAGTCGTCTACAAACCCTGGGGTCAGCAGTTCGGTTCCCAGTCTCTCCAGGCTACATGTCGAGGTGTCTTGGATAAGACACAGAGACCAATAAAGTATGTTAAAAAAATAATATCATTATCCATAGTATGAAAATGTATGTTATTGTTATTGGTTGGTGAAATTTATATGCAGCTCTTACTATGAAGCCAAACTGTGTACTGTGCATTGTATGGTACACATACATGATAGCACATTATTCCAGCTGGGGACCTTTGTTGTCATACTCGTTCCTCTCCATCCATGTTTGGGCAAGAACATTCCAAAATAATCTTAAAAAGGCATTCATTTCTAGTTGCAGAGTTTATGTCATCTTTTTTGAGCTGCATACCTAGCTGATATTTGCTGGAGCTCATCATGACCAATACTAAACCGAGGCTGTTGAACGTCTTGAAAAGTAAACTGTTGGTTTTGATAGACAGTAATAAAAAAACCGAGTCTGCACATATACTGGCAAGAAAAATCAATGTTAAACTTCAAGGCTGAGATTCTTCCAGAAATACAAGTGTGGATGGTCTTAAGTTGATCATGCATGCTCTCCCTTAAAATCCGTCCAGTAAACCAATAATGTGAGTTTATATTTGTCTTTTCGTCCACAGGCACAGTGACCTGTCATTTCCTGTGTAAATTAAAGTAAAATTGATCAAACAAAAAGAGCTTTCGTTAGACTTGAAAAGGTGATAGATGTCTGCCTAACACCATGGAGCTGGAAACGTGATGATCTGGGGATGCTTTGGCAATGGTAGAGGGGGAAATCTGCATCATGTGCTAAATGTCCTCCATCAGCATGGATACCCCTTCATACTGAAGAGACATGTTGTCCCCTCTGGGTAAAAACTGATGAGTGACAACTTCATTTTGCACCAAGACAGAGACCCTATAAGCATCCTGTCTGTGTAAGAATTATTTGGAGAAGAAAGTAGCTGCTGGAATATTTTCTGTGGTGACTTGTGGTGACCAGCTCAATCACCAGATCTGAACCTCATTGAGCTGGTGTGGAGGAAGCTGGACAACCAGCACAGAAAACCTTTAGGAAATGCTGCAAAAGGCCTGGGAGGAAGTCACCTCAAGGATGTTTTCTTGATGAAAGTTTGACATGCAAATTAGATTTGATCATTGTTTTGTACGCAGATAGGCTTACAAAATAATTGTTGTTCCTTTTTGTGTTTTTGGATCCATTTCCAACCATTTGACTGAATAAAAATCAACAAAAGATAAGAATACATAAGTGTGTAGGTGTCTCTAAACTTTTTCTTACCAGTGTACAATTTGAAATGATGATTTCCAGAACTTGGTATAACATGCATTAATACATGTCATACAGCAATTATGAAATGATAAAAAGAATCAAACGTGTATATGCATGTCGTCCTTTCACATGTATTCTACATACAAACTTTATAAAGGCACAAGTGCATAGTAATATTTCAAGTTACGTCCACTCACAGAGCTGGGTTTCAGTCCTTTACCTCAGTCACAAACATAATGAATTCAACTAGACTGTGAGTAAACATTTATCACCACTGACACTGTGCTACAGGTCAGTATTCATTCTAAAGCTTTACACATGTGAGGTAATTAATTGTGTTTGTGTGCATTTAGTGACACCTAGTGGTCATTTCTTACACTTGCACAGAATAAAAAGTTGACACCTTTTTTTTTTTTTAAATGCTTAAGAACAGAAGGGTTAACGTGATGTGAGACATATTCTCTTAAATTATAATAACTAACTATATAACTATAATAACAGTGGGGAAATTATCAGGCAATTATATCAAACTTTAAAATGTATTTCACATTAATCTGTTGCATTTTCATTCAAACTGTTGAAACAATTGCTAGGTAATTATTATGTGATCAGCAGGCTGTACTATGTCAAATTAAAATACTCCACAAGTCAGCTGGGTGCCTTTCTGTGTGGAGTTTGCATGTTCTCCCTGTGTCTGTGAGGGTTTGTTCCTGGTACTCCGGCTTCCTCCCACCGTCCAAAGACATGCAGTCAGATCAGGGTTAAAGGTTAAAGTTAACTGGTGACTCTAAATTGCCCATAGGTGTGAATGATTGTCTGTCTCTGTATGTCAGCCCTGTGATAGACTGGTGACCTGTCCAGGGTGTACCCCGCCTCTCACCCAATGACAGCTGGGAGAGGCTTCAGCACTCCCACAACCAATAAGAGGAAAAGTGGTTAAGATAATGGATGGATGGAAATAAAATTTACATGTATAGTCTGGGTTAAAGATATTAGTAGATGTTACTTATGTTTACAGCTACAAACAAATGTTTAGCACCGTCTTCTTCCATTGACCTGCCATAGACTCCAGTGGCCCATTGTACTTTAGGACAAGAATGCCATTCTTGTTGCTGGAGGCATGCTCACACTCACTTGAAGACACAGTGATGTGTGGACAGATGTGGCCAAAGGCTCCAAGGCAGTTGTTGTCTGTGATACCCTTTGCTCCTTGAATTCCCAAAACCTATGCTCTCTACTTTTGAAGTGTCACTCAAACCTAGCACCTCTGCCTCACCATGGTGGTTCAAATGTTCCTGCAGACCTTCATGTCTATCACCAGGCTTTTCTGAGTGAGAGGCTTTTGTTTGCTGACGGGAGAAGAAGTAGCTGCACCGAACACTGGTAACTGAGGCCTTTTTTATGAAAACATGCCAGAAGCATCTGTGATATCATTTGCTGTGTGTGTTAGACAATGGTCTGTGTGTTCATTTACATTTGTAATTTAAATGTATTGGTTTCTGTACAAGAGGGTAGAGTCTCTAACCTGATTTGAGGAAGGTTTCAGTAGATGGAAGCTCAGGTTTATAATACCTTCTGACCATTTTCTTTGATATTTAATCTATCACTAATCAATCTATCATTAATTTGTGCTGTTTGGTGCTTATACTTGTTTTAATCCAGAAATACCTTTGATCAACTTGGGAAAACACAGTGGCTTAATCCCTACCCATATAAAAACTCTCATGTACAGTAAGTTTAAATAACATTGAATTAATGTGGACAATGTATATTAAGTAACTCAAAACATCATCCCAATCCCAAAACTGAATATGTATAACACCAAAATCTGAAATGTGGAGCACAGATTATTATTATTAATGCTATTACCACAACCACACATCTCTTGAAATATCAACTTTATTTAGAAAATGGAACAAGTGACACTCATTATTTTTTTAGCATCCCAAAATAAATCTATTGTAAACAAACTGCATATCTGAAATAAATCAGAATTCAGCATTGAATACCACGGCCTGTAGTGGTCCATCCACTATAACCTGCTTATAAGTATAAGCACATGTAACAAGACAAAACACAAAACCTCAAATGAAGTCCATCACAAAATTTGTATAAACAAAGTGAGAAAATGCTTGTCAGAATTTCTGCTGCTCATCCATATAGTCCCCTGGTTTAGGGGCCAGTTTCACATTAGCCCTTTTCAGGAGGTACTCGGCTTGCGGATGAGCAGGTGGTTAGGCCCTTCGTTAGTGTTTTTGATGATTTTCCAGGCATCGTGGTGCATGAGGCCCTCTAGAGAACAGCCGTTAATAGACAAGACCTCATCGCCAACTTCAACAAGCCCAGACAGCTCTGCAGCACCTCCTGTAGCAGAGGAGCACAGCAGCTAGGCCTTACTTTACTCCTTTACAGTGGTGGCTGAAGTACTGATACTTTACTTAGGTAGAAGTAGCAAAGCCACAGTGTAGAAATACTCAGAAAGTCCTGTATTTGAAACGTTATTTCATGAAAAGAGCAAAAGTATTACCAGATATAAAAGTACTCTTTATGCCCAATGGCTCATTTCACATCAGTGAATGTCAAACATTTTTGAATCATTTTGAAGAAAATGATGATTTTGATGGTCATGCTTCTCTTAGCTTCAGACCAAGGGCTTCTCTCTGTACTGGTTTTGTTAGATCTTAGTGCTGCATTTGACACTATAGATCATAACATTTTATTACGTAGACTGGAACATGTCATTGGGATTAAAGGAACAGCACTAAGCTGGTTTAAATCTTATCTATCAAATAGATCCCAATTTGTTCATGTTAAT
>JAUMHL010000030.1:1122404-1151514 GCA_032362345.1 Sandelia bainsii
TAAACCTTACACTGTAAAGTGCCTTGAGATGACTGATGTTGTGATTTGGCGCTATACAAATAAAATTGAATTGAATTAAATTAAACCTCATAATTATAATTACTTACATACATACTGATGTGTAACTTGTGAATTTCACACTGAGGATCGATATAGTCTTGTTATACTGTATTTTGTATGAATAATGAAAGTGAAAAGTACCTAGTAACTAAAGTTATGAAATACATTTAGTGGAATAAAAGTACCATGTTAGGCTCTGAAATGCAGTGAAGTAAAAGTATAAAGTAGCAGAAAATGGAAATACTTCCTGACTTTTCCTTTCACCTTATTTTGTATTTTGACGTGTCTGTCTTGGTCTATTTGTTAACTTAAATGAACCAAGTCTGAGCTCTTGTTAAAACTATATGAAGACCAGAGCAGACCCAAGAGGGACAGATGCAAATAATGCACCTGTGTGGAGCAACACTGAATCAAGTGGAGTTTCCTCCAGTTTATGTAAGACCTACATCCTTTGTTGTGTTGGTAATCGAGGTGTATGTTGCATCATTGGTACAGATGAAAGGCTCAGTTATACTTAATAGCCTTCACCCCAACCGGTCGAGGCAGATGGCTGCCCACCCTGAGCCTGGTTCTGCTGGAGGTTTCTTCTGTTAAAGGGAGTTTTTCCTCTCCACCGTCGCCTAGTGCTTGCTCAAGTGGGACTGTTGGGTTTTCTACATTATTCTGTATATACTTATATTCCATAAGGTCTTTACCTTACAATGTAAAGTGCCTTGAGATGACTTCTGTTGTGATTTGGCGCTATATAAATAAACTGAATTGAATTAAACATCATTTTCCAAGTAGGCTACCACCTGTGCCATGAAACTATTAACACATGACGGTGAATGGCAGGTGAACAGGCCTGCACACCACCCGAATGTCACTTAATTCAATTATAGATACATATTTAGCTTTAGCAGAGAAACCTACAGTCTATCTAAATAAGGTCACCTTTAAAGATGCGTTTGACAATGAGAGGCCTGTCTCCGTGGCTTGAAGATTTTCCCCCCTCCAGACTGAAGCCCAGGCCAGCAGAAGTCTTGTGAAGCTCCACTGCTAAAGCACCATCTGGGACTACATCCATCACTGAGAAACATTCAACAGCCATAATTACAAAAGTTAACTATCAACATAGGTAATCTATGAGAAGTTGCTTCTGCTCACTGCTGGAGCCAAGTTACAGGTCGAATTTGTTGGTACCCTTCTGTAAAAGAAGCAACCACAGCCATTAGCCACTTTTGGTGCTTTAGTCTGTGTGTCTTGCATAATTAACCTGTTGGATCACTCATAACTTGTAACTGAGCCAGGCAGACACAGCAAAGAAGCTCCACAACATAACCACACATCCTCCATGTTTCACAGTATGATATGGTGTTCTGTTCTTTGAAAGCTTAATTTCTTCTTCTGTGAACACGGAGCTGATGTCACTTTCCAAAAAGGTCCACTTTTCTCTCACCTGCCTAAGTAAATTGTGGGGTTCTTTTTTCATGGAAGGATACCAACAAATATGTCCACCTCTTCTGATGGTTATGTGTTTCACCAATGTGAAATGGTCTATAGGAGCTGTATTGAGGAACTGTGGTTTGAAAATAGTCTCACAGGTTCCAGCAATAAAAATACAACAAAGACAAGTGATGTAAATGTAAAAAGTAGGTGACGTTATATTGTCATATTTGTAAGAGCTTACCAGTTCCAGCTTCTATGGAGGTCATACTCTTTGACAGGCTCAGTCCACTGTCCCTGCCTCTCCCAATGACCACTAAGGCTTGACCGGACAGCCTGGCTTGATGGAGACAGGACACAGCCTCTCCATGGGTTTTGCCTTCCAGACTTATGCCATTTATAGATAAAATGGTGTCACCTCTCTGGATTGTGCCTTCGAGGCCAGCTGCACCTTTGGTGAAGACCCGATGAACCTGGACACATATTCATTCACCTTTGGCTGTAATTATTCATGTAAGGAACCTTATTTTGACAATGATTAATTATCACAGTTTAAATCACCTACACTGCAAGCATTTCTAAGAACAGTAGGTTCCTGAGCATCCACATACTGTACTTACAGTTATTGCCTTCTGCTCAAGGTCGACTCCGCCAGCGATGCTAAAACCAAGGCCTGAGCCTTCTTCTTTACTCAGGACAACAAGTTGAGTATTATCATTAACCTGCAGAGAGTTCAGACACAGTCAATGTGACACAAGAAAACACACAGAAAGTAGGACTGAGATAATATAGGAATATTCTACATATTAAATGACTGCAAAAAAGGTCGTGCAGTTGTATGCATCATCAATATGGTGTTACCTCAGAGAGGGCCTTGGCCTGCTGAAGCAGGGCTGACACGTATGATTTAGCTGTCAGGGAGCGCAGCAGTGTTTGCAGCTTACACTGACTCGCCGGAGAAGTAGCCAGCTCCTTTAAACTGTGGAGGTAAGGAGCCGTATAAGACATTTACTGTAGTTCTCATAATTACCATTTCAAACAAAACAAATGGTACATTGTGAGATCCATCTGAAACAACCAAACAAAGCAAAAAAAATATTTCATGTATCCTTAGAATATTTGGCTGGGACTGTCAGAATAGCAGCAGGTTCCATATAATTGTATGCTGGTAAATATAAACTAGTACTGCAGTGATATGTTCTGCTTCCAGGAAATAGACACAACCTCACATTCTGACTGACACTGGCTAGAGCTCTCACATTCTCCTGCTTCATGTTAACCATAAGAAGTGGTGTGTACTATGTGTGACAAAGGTTAGATTCATACGTTCGTGTTCACATTTAATATTCAATTACAAATAACACTTGCATGTTAAGGAGTTAAATTCATTTTTGTATAATAGATTTAAACATCTCATCATCTGAACAGTGTTTAAAATAGGCTATGTTATTACCAGCTGCAACTTTAAAGTGATGGACATATTAATATATCAATAATTATAATCTAATACTGTTATATTCATTTATGTGAAATTGGAGATTCTACATACTTATACTGGTACATTTACTTTTCAAGTATTTTGAGCTAATACTATTGCACTGATACTTTTTGATAACTGATAATTTTTTGAATGGAGGGCTTTTACTTGTAACTTGAGTATTTACTTGATTATTTATACATACACTGTGGTATTGCTATTTTTTACTTCTTTCACCACAGTATGAACATATTCTGTTTACTTGCTGGATAAATAATATATATGTTATCACATAGTAAAGTAAAACACACCACTGTTTTAATGTCTTCATAAAATTGCAATATTTTCATGATAAAACTTTGTCATGTAAAACTACAAGATTATTGAGATAAGGTAAATACATTCTAAGATTGTACCAATTCTAGGCTCAAATAATCTATAACACCTTCATTGAAGCCACAGGGTCATAACAACCACTGTGGCCACCAAAGTCCTACAATTTTTAGTAGAGTTCCCCACCTGATGGACCAGCCAAGCTGTTGTCCACGGGTCTCCGAGGTTCCCCGAGGAGTCTCTTCAGTGGATCCAGAATCACCTTGGCTCACCCTGTTTGCATTGGCCTTTGTCTCAGTTCCTGTGGCTTTTGTAAGTACTGGATGGATGCTAGTCTGAGTTTTATCTACGGCTGTAAAGTCCTCTGTGCATAGTTTTTCCAGTTCAGGCATACTAAGGGCCCTGAGCTGCCGCAACCTGCTGGAGGGAATTCTGTTGTTTTTTCTCCGCAGCACTGGAGGGGTCTGTGTTGCGATCCTATCTGGACCTTTTTGAACTTCAGCCCGAGGATGGTCCTCAGTCAGGGGAGTTGTGCTGCAGCTTGTATGTGGAAGCTCAATGTTGATCAGTGTAATGCTATGTGGAGATTTACCAAGAAGAGATGAGGAGGGTGTGGTAGAGAGTAGACTCTCCACATAAGAGCTCCTTTGCCGTGTTTGGCAGTCACTGGAATTAACCAAGCCCATATAACCAGCAATCCTTTGGTTAAGTGAGGCTCTATACGTTAGAGCATAAGACTGACCGTCACTGCTTTTAGCCACAGGCTTGTCAAAGTTAGCCAGGTTTTCAAAGGACTTTATCTTATGTCGGACAGAGAAGGGATTGCAGTCCGCAGACAAGGCTGTGTCTGTGGAGAAGCTCCTCCGTTCCACTGTCTTTATATACAGTCTGGCTGTGCTGGACTTTATGGTCTCACTGGTCTCCACACTACTGGGTTTTGAGCCATTATTTGTGGTTAAAGAGTGAGTTTCTTTAGTGGAACACAGTGAGAATTCTGTGATGCTGCCCATGCCATTTGTTTTTACTACTGTGGAAATGGCAGGAGGAAGCACAGGTGCTAATCTGTCTGTGCCCCTTTGAGCATGTTTAGAGTCTTTAATATTTACAATTTCATTGCGTGCCATGACTGGTGATGATGAACCAGATAAAGAAGACAGTCGAACCTCTATAAATGTTTTCTGAGTGGAAGGTTGGTGTTCTCGACTATGTGATTTGACCGGTGCTTTCAAACCTAATTGAATGTCCTTCTCCTTGGCCAGTTGGACAGTTTGTACTGTACCACCTGAATGCTCATGCTCAGGTGGAACTTGCCTTCCATCATTTACTTCGGGCAAGGCATAGCAGTGGTTCATATCAGGCCGGTTACTGGTCTGCAAAAAGCTAGTTGACTGGTTCAAGGCAGCTTTCGTGTTAGAAAGAACTGGACTTTTACTGCTGGTAGGTTTTTGGAGACACTCTTCCTGTGATTCGCTCTTACTTTTAATACTTAGGCCTTTCAGTATGGGACAACTGGTTTTTGGTCTGATTTGAGATTCAACCTTAAGTTTAAAGTCACTGCTCCACAGAGGACATTCTGCATTATCAAGGAGTGATGAGCTAGCACGAGGGCTTAAATTGGTTCTACACACCAAAACTTTTTCTTTGTTTTCCATTGATGCTGAATCTCCTGTTCCTGATGTGCTGATGCTTGAACCTGAGGTATCTGATTCTTTTGATGGTAGATGGGGCATTTGTGTGTTCATATGCTTCAGTGAATCTGAGGTCACAGAGGTGTCTGCATGCACATTTGCAGCAGTACCCTGAGTGACACACTGGGTATCTGGTGGGGTAGAGCTGCTGCAAACACTTACACTGCAAGGACTGGATGCCATACATGCTGGAACTTTGTCACAATGTTCAATGGCACTATTAATGTGGCACTCTATAGAAGACACAGGTAGTGAACTGTTGGAAGACTGGCATGGTTGCTCTGCAGAGGACACCCTGAATACCAGGGAATGCTGTGAGTTCTCTTTGTCTCTCAGTGAGGTATTAGAGCAGACCTGCAACACATCAAAAGCCGGGTTGAGGTTTGTATTTTGACTGCTGGCACTTTGAGAAGGTGAAGACCCCGTGGGAGACTGCCTTAAAGAAAAGTGTGCAGCAGCAGGTTGCTGGGCACCACTTGAACAAATCTCCACTTCTTCATCTGATGAGGGCTCATGAAGACTAGTCTCACTGTCAGCTATCTTATTGACCATTACACTGCTGTCAGTGGTGGAGTCACTGTCATCACTGTCAGGGTACATACATGTTGAACCAGCATAAGGTCTTTCTGAGCTGAAATCCTTTAGCTGGTTCTCATGTGGTGTCTCCACAGAGAGAATGGCACCTTTTTCATCCAACTTTTTTGCATCCAAGATGGAGCAGTCTAGAGGACTGGACTGTGCTGGAACCTGGAGTGCAGCTTTCTTCAACAGAGTTACAGTAGGCTGGCTTGAACAGCAAGATACAGGCTCCTTGGATAATGTTGTAAAGGGGGATTTAATGTGTGCATTTTCATTACTGCAAAGGCTCACTTCTGATAACATGTCATCTATATTAGTGATGGGTATTTGAACGTTGTTATCTGTTTGGGTTGTATGGTTGGCATTCCCTGAATCTTTGGTTACTACTTGTCCTTCATCAGACATCCCCTGAACAGAATCTGAAGCTGGATTCAGTTTGGTGGCTCCATCATTGCTCCCTGAAGACATTATCAAACTGGACAGCCGATCTACAGCTGGGACCACAAATGAAAAGGAAGCAGCTTAGTCAGGCATATGAAGGTTTTCCAAAACACACATTAAGAAGGGGAAATGCTATGTTATCTTGGAGCACAACTAGGATAGATCCATGCAAGACCACAGAATAAAATAATACTAGAAGAATATCAATGTTGAGTGTTTTCAAGTAAGGCAGTGCCAGTGTGGTCAGTTTAATCTTCAACTAGAACAATGGTTCACAAATCCAGGCCTCAGCCCCCCAGTCAATCAGAAGCTGAAAGATACCATCTCAAATGAGTGTGAAGTAGACGAAGACATGTGAATTGTATTTTCCAGCTTCTGACTGACTGAACACACTTGATCTACGCAATCAGCAGAGGGTAGCGCAGGGATAGCTGGGAAACAACCAAGGCAGGGGGGCTTGAGGACTGAGTTTGGGAACAACTGCCCATAAAATAAGGACAGGGCATGACTGCAGATATATTTCGGAACAACAGTGATGCATTTTTTGTCATTTAGTTTCTGTACTCCACCACAGTAGATTAAAAAATTAACAGTCAGCTGTTTTTCAAGGGTTTGGCTGAAAATATTGGATAAACCATGAAACCAGGAATTAAAGCTATTTTAATTCATGCACCCCCATTTTTGGTGGCACAAAAACATTTGGAGAAAGTAACATAATCATAAATGAATTATAAACTGTCAAGTTTAATACTGTTATCACCCAGTGTCGGGTTTCTATCCCTGGTGATGCTCGGCAGGCCTTTACTGCAGCTCTGCGGCCATTTACTGCTGTTTTGTGGGTGTTTTACCTTTTTACTGACTTCAGAAAGTGAAATGCAGCTCAAATGTATTCAAGGTGATGTGATTAACATGGCTTCTGCAGAACATCATCAACAACTGTTTAATCTTAAACTTAACCATAAATTTCCACACCATAACATGACCTCCACTGTGCTTCACTGATGAGGTGGTAGCTTCAGACCAGAGTTTCCTCCCTTCTGCAAACTCTTCTATTACCTGTTTTTTTTTACTTTCCTGTTTTTAAAATGTATCAGTGGTTTATGAGGTAATGGTCTTGCGCTAAACCCTCAGTCTTCTACTCTTCATGGTGAAGTCCTTCAGGCCAACTGTTGTAAAACGCTTTTTTCTCTCCTGTTACTCATCACAGTTGTTTGCCATTCGTGACCTCACCAGGTTGTTTTTGTTCTTCCTTTTTAAGAATGTACTAAAAGCAAATGGGGGTCTATGAAAAAAATGACTGTAATTCCTACACGGTTTATTTAATATCCAAAATACAGTCTCATTCCAAGTCCATTGTGGTGGCATACAGGACTCAAACAATGACAAGTGACCGTGTTATACATTATATCAGAGGTGTTAGTTTTTTGTTAGCAAAGACTAAAAGGTTATTGTTAAATTTAGGTGCACATTGTCATATATATTTAGCTTCTAGATTACTAAATGCAACTAGAGAAATTGCTGTGGATGCTGCAAAATGTCACCTGAGTAGTTTGGTGTCTCTATTTTAATATATATTCTATTATATATCTATATATTCTCTATATTAAAAACTGAGCTGACAATAAGGAAGTCTAAAGGAGTGAACTGTTTACCAACTACACAATTAAAAATGAAAAGGAGTGATACATTTTCAATGTGGAGGAGTCTGAGTCAGAGGAGTGACCATATCAATCTCTAATTGGATGTCTAACCAGTTAACTGTACCAGCAAATTTTACCACCCCAATTTTAAAAACATGCTGTGTAAAATGTACATAAAAACAGAATCTCATAAACCCATATTTTATTCACAATAGAACATAGAAAACATATTATATTATATATATATATTATATATGTATATATATTATATATGTATATATATATACATAAATATTTAAAGTGAGAAAATGGAACATCTTAAGAAAAAAAAGGTAATTTTGAGATTGATGGCAGCAACACACCTCAAAAAGGTTAGGACAGAGGAAAGTAAGTAAGTAATTAAGCTGGAAAAGTAAGTGTGTTATGTTCTATTGTGAATAAAATGGGTTTATGAGATTCGCAAATCAATGCACTCTGTTTTTATGTAAGTTTTTCACAGCATTCCAACTCTTTTGGAATTGGGGTTGTATAACTGATGAGCAGATGTTTAAAATGTTTACATAAATAACGTAATTAAAGGGCCCCCATCTGAAGATCCCTAAATAATGACATTGTAATTAAATTCCTTTATTCTGAGGACCAAGCAATCCACAGCAATGTCTGTACTACACTAAGACTACACTAAGGTACTATAAAATGTTTAATTATTAACTGAGACAAAGAAAGCGTACAGGTAACTACAGGATCAATATAATATTGGTAACTACAGGTAAACTGCATTGTATAAGATAGTCACCACGGTTAGAAAGCCAGATGCTTGCAGGTTGCTTTGGGGAAGTGACTGAGGTAGGGTTGGTCCTAGATCTTAGGTTGGCACAAAAGGGAAAGACATGGTGGTCTATTTAAAGGCATACTGATCAGCATTCTGTCACTAACACAACTTAAAATAATTGCATTGATGAAAAGCATCTGCATACTGGGCCGACGCAGCTTATTTTGCCAAGGTATGCCAGTAATGCCAATGTTACGTAACCCAGGCCCATATCGATACATTCACAACACGCTGGGCGCTTTGTAACCATGTAGTTGAAATCCTTTATTGTTCATATCAGTAATATCTTTTAGTTTTATTACTACACTAAACAGCTGTCAAAAGAGTCAAGTGCACTGATTAATGTTCGTCCCCTCTGAGAATCTGTTGTGCAGTACACAGCAGAGGGATTTTATCACAGCTCTGACTGGACTCACAAGAGTACAGAGCTTCCATATAGAGCACGAGTAAGTGTTGTCGACTAAGCTAAAGTATGGCATTACCTGAGACTGGTCGCTTGACTTCCAAGGACAGTGTCGTAGGAAGATTGTACATGAGGTCACAGATTTCCTGGTAGCTAGAGGAGCACACCAGCTTCTCTCCAATTTTTACTATCTCATCTCCTGGACACAACTTGGCTGACGACTCCTGGAAATACGATTAAAGAAAAGAGATCACGTTAAACATTTTCTCTGAGAGATCTGCTACGAAGAAGAAACCAATCAGATATACCCTTTCTGCTGCGCCTCCGGGCTTTAACCCAGTGATGACAACTTTCAGAGGGGATGACATAATTTCCAGGTTAAGCCCAAAAGATTCATCCTCACTTCTCCTCAGGGTCACCGTGTCGATGGTGCAAACGCCCACCAGCTCGCTGGCTTCTCCCTTCTTACAATGCTGATGGGGTATCAACCCACCAGTCGTCCTGGGGTTCCTTCCACACTGCGCGGCAGGGGATGGGGGCGGGGATGAGGCCAAGCCTACAGAGGTTTTATCAGCTTTGGCCTTCTGCTGTTGGGGCAAGTTCGGTGCTTCAATGCTCATCATGCTTTTGACACGTGTCACTTGTTTATGCTCAAGCTTGGGGGAGCGCTTTGTCTCCGACTGTCCATCATCTTGGTTTGTATAATTCTCATTTAAAATGGTCAAATTAGTGGACCCAGAGCCCAGACTGTTCACTACTCCTGCTTTGTGCTCAAAAGGGCAGCGGATTGGCTGAAAGGGTGACTCAGAACCAGGTGATTCAGACTTACTGGTAATGCCTTCTTTAAAGTGTGAACAGCTATCATAGGGTGGTGTTGTTACATCACTGCTTCCACACCTCTGCAACTCTCCACCATCGTCACTGTCTCCATCTACATCTAATGACGACGTAGCAATTATAACGTCTGAATTAGCTTTAGAAATGTGGGATGATTGTGCATCGCTGAAGTTAACAGAGTCAGATTTTGTTGCTCTGCGGAAGAGCCCAGCGTTCCCAGTGTTGTCTGAGTCCTCATCATCGCTGAGCTCGTCTTCGGAGCATATCACCCGTCGCTGCCGGAGGAGCGGGCTCCGCACAGAGGAGGGGCTCGAGACAGCAACAGGCTGAACACTGGTCTCTTCGTGATGATTAAGAGGGACAGGGGTCTTGTCTTGTGATGTGTTGTACACAGGGCCACTCTCCACTTCTGTGTGGGAGGGGATGAAAGCTGAGTTGGAGACACAGGTAATGTGTTTTAATCAAAAAAGAAATATGGTAACAAGAGATAACAGGTTAATGTAAGTCACTGCCAAATAAAACAAAGAAAGATGGTCCACAAAGGCATGTCACTCTCATGTGACATGTATTAAACCAAGAGTAGGCTTCAATCTAAAAATTGTCCTCCTGAAACATGCATTAAACATAATTTATTATAGCCACTATATACTGTGTGAGTTTGGGCTGTCCCATTCAAAAGTTAACAGTCATGACAGCAACATGGTGAAATCTTTGGTCAACGTGTCTCACACTGTGAGGTACGAAAGAGGATTAGGGCCACCATAAAAATATTATTTGAGTTCTGACTTTAATCTCAGAATTCTGAGAAAAAACTCAGAATTCAAATAATATTTTAATAATAATATAATCCTCTTCCGTAGTGAGGCATGTCCACTGACGTGTCAGAAGATACGCAGCCCTATGAACTGTGCTTACAAAGTACCTGAATTCAACATGTAAGAAAGAAAACCTCCTATAAACGTGTGAAACAAGAACAGCCAATCACTGAAGACATTATACATCTGATGAAATGTGGATGAAGGTATCAGATAAAGAACATGTTACCATGTGGCTGTGAAGAGTTGCCATCCACGGAGGTGCTGCAGCTGTGCTGGTGGTGGAGTGCCTCATCACTGTGTGAGCCCATCAGCATGGATTCAGACAGAAACGTGTGACTGGAAACATCGTGGGAGAAGTACTGAGATAGCTCTGTCTCTGAGCTCAGGGACCCCTGCTTCAAAAATTGGAAAATGGACAAAAAAACTAATCAAATGGAAGCAAGACAAAAAACAACCACACATTTTTTATGTGTTTCTCCACCATAAGCTATGTCAAAGTAATTACCTATGTGGACAAAATAGAGAATGGTTTACTGAAATTAAAATACTGTTGATGAGTAATGCACATTTAGAATGAAATACTGAATGAATACGTACTCTGCTGGCAGGCTCAAGGAATCTCTTCATGGTCCAGCTGAGAGCAGGGGAGCTGTCTCCTGGACTGTCCTTCGTTGTTGTTGGGTAGGAGCCCTTACACGACAGGCCTACAGATTACAACAATCACAGGTAAGACACACACAGCTTAAAAAATATTTATTTGGGAACCCTTAGTTGAACTAGGGGGCTTGTGTCGTAACACAGACATGTGTAAAAGCATGACGCTAACACGTAGAATGACTGTAAACACAAGTAGAGGAAAGTCAAATATAACTGTAAGTACAGTATCAAACCTTGGGAGTGAGACGAGAGTCTGCTCCTGCTCATTTTGTCCCTGTGTGTGGATCGAGCTATGACGTGATCCATCTCCTGTTCTGACACCTGAGAAAAGACAAAGAAATGCAGGAGTTCTATCATGAGAGAGATCTATCAAGTTAGAGATTATGAGAACAAGTGGACATCTATTATCTATTTATTGGTTAAGCACATATTTTTTACTATTCTCAGAACTATTATTCTGTTTGATCTTATTGCCAATTAAATTAATTACAACAAATCCCACTATATATTTTTTTGTTATTTCATTGGGATAACTTGAACTTGTTACTGCATGTTTATAACATGTCTGCAGACTTTTCAATGCTTGTTTTTATGAACCCATTTTTAATAAAGCACAAATGTGATAGTGGATTTCATGCAATTGAGGGGAAAGTTATAGGTTTTAATTTCATTCTTCCTTTACGGCTCAGTTCCCAAATTCACTTTAATTCACTTTGTTGCCACAAAAGGTTACGTAATAATGCTAACATTCACAGAGCTGGTTCATGTGCAGATATTGTTGTGTAACATTAGTACTAATGCAACTAGAAATAGCTATGGTTCCTTGTTTGGTAACAATCACTACTAAAATACAAGAGGAGTTTTTACATTTCACTGGTCAGTGCCTGCGTTGCAGCTGGTGATGTTATTATTGGTGGAAGCTATTGTAGCTAGTTTACACCACTGTGTTAAAGCTTGTCAGTAATTTACTGATGTCACAGCAACATACATATGTATTTAATCAATATTTAAAGAAATTTAAAGGACCTGCAAATGTGCACTCACCAGTCACTTTATTAGTTACTGCTCGTTTAAAGCAAATATTTAATTAGCCAATCACATGGCAACAACTCCATGCATTTAGACATGTAGATATAGTCAAGACAATCTGCTGACATTCAAACTGAGCATCACAATGTAAAAAAGGTGAGTGATTTTGTACGTGGCATGGCTGATGAGCTGGTTTGAATATTTCAGAAACTGCTGATTAACTGGGATTTTCATGCACAATCGTCTCTAGGGTTTACAGGGCTCCTAGGGATCACAGGGCTCCTACACAGTTCTACATAGATGCTGAACCTCTTAACCTTTTTCACCCAATCCAAGCATGTTACCCTGATCAAGCACCTGCAATTTGAGGCCAGAATTTTTACCTTGGGGTTAGGGTGTCGGCTTATAATAAGACTGACAGGTCCTGGGCCACACTCACTAAGAATAGCATAGGCCTCGCTGAGGGCAGCATGACGAAGACTGACTGAGTCCACCTCCAGTATCTGGTCTCCGCGGCTGCAAGGAGAAGTGTGCAAGGAAGTGTCAGCACAGCACAGTGCAGACATATACTGTACATTCCTTATATTAGTGTTAAGCTTACGATAAATGATTCATGAAAACACACATTAGGTATTTTGGCATCAGTGCAGCTGCATATTAGATTCACTTGTGTTTGTCAGTTTCCAAATCAAAGATGAATTTCAAGTTTTTACCTCAGCCTGCCATCCATCTTGGCAACAGATCCCAGTGCCAAGCTATGAATGTAGATGCCAGGAGCAGAGTTTTCTAAGGTCAGACAGCAAACTCCAATCCCTAGTCCAACACCAGGCTCTGGAAAGATCAACATTCACTATTAGAAAAGAAGTGTTCTCAAAATCATCACTGTGAGAACAATCAGTACTGCCCCTCAGTTCTACTAAGAGAATTCTCCATCAAATCATCTAACCTTTGTTAAGTGTGACCTCCATGACGATGCAGTCTTTTGGACCGGGGCCCTTGCGGCCATCAGCCTCATCAAACCCTGTGGGGACAGGTGTTCCCCCGCTGGTATTGGAGTTGGGTGAGCTGGAGCGACTGAGGAGTGTAGGAGTTGGACAAGGTGTCAGGCTGGGGCTGCGCAGGCGAGTTCGAATGGTCAGAGTCACTACACCTTTTTTCAGTTGCTGTTGGAAAGAAAATAATGGAATTTAAGAAGCTGTAGATAAAAATAGTCTTAGCTTCTGACCAAGGCTCAGATTTCAACAACACTATTAGACAGAGCCCACTGTAATTATGCAGTCCACCTTGAAGGTCTGGATGGCCTGTTGGTGTGTGAGTCCTTGAAGAGACTCTCCATTCACTTCTAGGAGTTCATCTCCTGCACAGGACAGCAAACAGTTAGACTGAGATAGAGATTCTAAGTGTAAATGCTGATCTCTGTTCTGTCTCATACAGTATATTTCACTTTCCTGTATACTCTCTCAGTTCAGTAAGACAGAATGTAGACGTATGGTTACCCTCTTTCAGTCGTCCATCAGCTGCAGCAGCTCCATGAGGGAAAATGGTTTTGACAAAAATCCCCATCTGTCCTCTTGCTGAGTCCTGCCCACCAACAATACTGAATCCTAGGCCCTACAAAAGTTAGATCTCATTCAGTGTAATCAAGGAATGGTGCAAAGACACAGAGGTTGTGTGTTTCTTTAATGGATGAAGGTTGTGGCATGAGAGAAGGGAATAAAAAACTCCCCTTTATACTGCTACATGATTAAAACTAAATAGTGTATATAAATTAGACACAAGTAACGTGAGATTTTTTGAATAAATTATATCAGTGTGTAGATAGGTGTAGATAGTGATAATTTTGATAGAAATTTTCAATCTAGTCATAGTCACTTCCTGATAACTGCAGTTTGTTTTATTCACATTTTAGTCATTAATTTTATCTTGGTTTTAGTCAAGATTTACTCAGTGAACTGAGTTTTGTGTTATGTTTTAGTCAGTGTTTTATTCATGGGTGACCTTTCATGATGCTGTTATGGACTTTGTGAAGAATGTTTCCAGGCTTAATTTATAACGGGTAAAACTAAATTGTACCTGTGGAAAAAGTAAGTTTAAAAATCACAAGAAAAACTTTTTCTAATAAATTATTAATAATACACTGTAAGGCTGTGGACATGTTGTGTTTATGTAGGTTTCAGTACTGGAGAATTTATTTCTTACTCAAATATTTCATGCAGTCCTGCTGAATAACATTTTTTATGTTCAGGTTTGCCATTTTTATGCACAAAATTGTATTAAATTTATTAAAAATGCCATCCGTCCTTTATCTTAACCACGTGTTCTGCTAAGGGTTGCAGGGGTTCTGCAGCACATTCCAGCTGTCACTGGGTGTGTATCTGTAGATCTTGGACAGGTTCCCAGTCTATCGCAGGGCTGACATATAGAGACAGACAAACATGTACAACTACAGGCAATTTAGAGTCACCAATTAACCTAAATGCATGTCTTTGGATTGAGGGAGGAAACTGGAAACTGTGCTCACCTTCTGTGAAATTCACTTTATGACAGAGATACTAAGATGGCAACACATCATTTCAATTATCCAAGAGTTTAGAAACATGGAATTTGCAGGGCAGGGCAGTAAAAAGTATATACAGAACTAAAGAAAAAAGAGTTTATATCGGCAGCTGAGATGGATGGTAGAACAACGGACTCAGATCATTATTTTTAATTAGTTTTGTGTCGTAAGTACATATTTATTACATAAACCCCTACGGGGGTCTTGTAATTTCCAGGTATAATGTCATGCCAATTTCAAAATAGTACCAATACCAATACTACTAGAGTGCCTGACAGCTGAAAAAAAAAAAACAGTTTCACCAATCAGTTCCATTATAGTACCCCAGAACCAAATACTCAAGCGAACTAACAAATTTTAACCACAGAACCATTTTGTCTCACTAGACACAATGCAGAAGAACAACAGATCAGTGAAACCGCTCAGATGGTGGATGGCTTGTTATAGCTGCAGTGAGAGGCTTTTAGGTTGCTGTCAAAACAAGTCAAGTTTCTTCAGCACCCAGGAAACAGAGCATTATGATTTTCTTTTGATTTACATTGGTGGTTGGCGAACAGCTTTTAGGTGCATTACCGCCACCTTCTGGATTGGAGTGTGCTCCATTTAGCTTATTTTTTTTTCTTTTGTGGGTTTAGTAGATGCCATATCACAATGCAGATGTTGTCATGGTTTGTCTGGTTCTCATTTAGAACCACAATCCTAGGTGAGTTACTTTGATCACAATGAACAACAACAGAACTGCTTCTCTGTCAGTCAAAAAAACCCTAAAGACACCCCGAACTTTTCTGTTTAATTCTATGCTGTCATTGAAGACAAAATTCAAAAAGTAAATTACATGGTGCATCAAGAGTATATAACTAAAGACATGACAATATAAACATTATTTTGGCAAGATGGTGCAGCATGGGTGGGTGGGTGCACCAACAATACACTTACTCTGTATGTTCTCTGAGCTTTATTCATGCTCACATGTCAAAAGAGTGCACTCACCTTGCCCTGGCCTTTCATCAGCACTATACTGGAGATAATGGATGGCTGTGCCAGTCGCCATGGCGACTCCACTTGAACAGTGCTCAGTGAGCGGGCTGATTTCCTAATTATCTGATATTCCTACAAAGGGGCAGAAATACAAGTGTATGAAACATATAACACATGACATATAAGTGGAAGACAACAGTCACATGATCTCTTAAAAACAATGTAGGTATTTAAAATGTGAAAAAGATTTTTCTTTTCTTCACTGAATTATTCTGTTGGGACATTTGTATTTTTCTCCTCATACTTTTTGATAACATGCGATTGAGGGCTAATGCTGCAGCTGCTGGAAAATGTCCAGCATGTCTTGATGACTTACTTTACTCTCTGTAGAACTTGTGTTTCTGAAGTTTGGCCTTTTTGGTTTCATTTCCATTTCTCAATTAACCTCTCATTAACTCAGCAATTAGTGCAGCTCTCCTTGGCATTGTCGTCATGACACTCCATGTAGAGTGAGCAAACAGGCTTTGATCTAGCTCTGTGTGTGTGTGGGCAGGAGGGTGATGAGAGTCATCAGAATACATTTACTGTATATGTAGCCTACTTTCAGTACATGTGCATATGATAATACTACTTGAAATGACCCTTTCACGCTTATGCATTTATATTTGTCTGCCTCTTTATTTTTTTCATCAACATGTCAACTCATGATTCTTTTTTTTTGGTCATCTTGTACTATTCTGTCTCCTGGGACAGCAGAAAACCTGCTGGTTTAACTGAGTCAAGCCTGGAGCTCGTAATGTTTTTTTCATTGTACTACAGTTTTATTCCTGTCAAAAAAACAACAACAACAAAAACAGAAAATATACATGCACACAGACACGTGTAGGGCATAGTGGTCAGTGGGTCAAATTCATATGACAATAATGCATTTCTAAAATAATCCTTAATCCTGAAATGTGCATTGAACATTGTCTACTTTTACACTGTTTGTCTACGGTAAGATCACCACGAGGAAACCATTAACCCATTGCTGTGCTCTGTATTCTAGAGTGGCGCTCTCTCTCTCTCTCTTTAAGTCACTGGTATATTTTATTCATAAAGACATTCTAGACAAGCTTCTCTCATATCTTTGCAAATATGTAACATTTCATCGTCTTAGATAACAAGTCTTTTTCTATTGCACACCCCAGACAGTAGTTTGCAGAGGGAAACTAAATTACCTGGTAGTTCAGACTGAATTAATGACTATAGCAAACTCTACTGTTTCTGGTTTTAGCTCATTTACCCTTTTATTAATATTGACACCTGTTTTTATCTTAGTTGACTTTTCATACATTGCATCATACATTTGTTGCTATGCTACCTCTGGAAAAAACTTTGTTCCACTACAGGTATAGGTCATTCACTCTGTGTCCAATGTCCATGATTAGATTGTTCCAAAATGTGGAATAATCATTTTGGTTGGATGTTTTTAAACAGAGGGTTTATAAGACGTCACAAGACCTCTTATGATGAACACAAACTTTGGTCGACGTTTTCCCTCGCCCGGACGTGGGTCACCGGGGCCCCCCTCTGGAGCCAGGCCTGGAGGTGGGGCGCCCGAAGAGGCAACGTGAGTCCCCCTTCCCTTGGGCTCACACCCCGAGCGCTCCTGCTGGGGACTCCATCGTTCTGCTGGGGGACTTCAGTGCTCACGTGGGCAATGACAGTGAGACCTGGAAGGGCGTGATTGGGATGAACGGCCCCCCCGATATGAACCCGAGTGGTGTTTTGTTATCGGACTTTTGTGCTCTCCACGGCTTGTCCATAACGAACACCATGTTCAGGCATAAGGGTGTCCATATGTGCACCTGGCACCAGGACACCCTAGGCCGCAGTTTAATGATCGACTTTGTGGTCGTGTCATCGGCCTTGCGGCCACATGTCTTGGACACTCGGGTGAAGAGAGGAGCGGAACTGTCAACTGATCACCACCTGGTGGTGAGTTGGCTTCGTTGGTGGGGGAGGATGCTTGTCAGGCCTGGTAGGCCCAAACGTATTGTGAGGATCTGCTGGGAATGTCTGGCGGAGTCCCCTGTTGGAGGACCGGAGCTGTGGCCGTAAGGTGGTCTGTGCCTGTCATGGTGGCAACTCCCGAACCTGTTGGTGGACACCGGCAGTGAGGGATGCCATCAAGCTGAAGGAGTCCTACTGGGCCTTTCTGGCCAGTGGGGCTCCGGAGGCAGCTGATAGGTACCGGCAGGCCAAGCGGAATGCAGCTTTGGCGGTTGCCAAGGCAAAAACTCGGGGTGGGAGGAGTTTGGTGAGGTCATGGAGAACGACTTCCGGATGGCTTCAAAGAGATTCTGGTCCACCATCCGGCGTCTCAGGAGGGGAAAGCAGTGTACAGTCAACACTGTGTACGGTGGAGATGGTGCGCTGCTGACCTTGACTCGGGAC
Source organism: Sandelia bainsii (assembly GCA_032362345.1). NCBI lineage: Eukaryota > Metazoa > Chordata > Actinopteri > Anabantiformes > Anabantidae > Sandelia > Sandelia bainsii. Next base: position 1,140,598 of record JAUMHL010000030.1, read on the forward strand.
GTTGTGGGTCGATGGGGGGAGTACTTCGAAGACCTCCTTAATTCCACCAACATGCCTTCCGATGTGGAAGCAGAGCCTGGGGACACAGAGGTGGTCTCTCCCATCTCTGGGGCCGAGGTCACCGAGGTGGTCAAAAAGCTTCTTGGTGGCAGGGCTCCCGGGGTGGATGAGATCCGCCCGGAGTTCCTTAAGGCTCTGGATGTTGTAGGACTGTCATGGTTGACACGCCTCTGCAACATCGCATGGACATCGGGGAGAGTGCCTTTGGATTGGCAGACCAGGGTGGTGGACCGGAGGGTGTGTTCCAACTAAACGGGGGGTCACACTCCTCAGCCTCCCTGGGAAAATCTATTCGAGGGTCCTGGAAAGGAGGGTCCGTCGTGCAGTCGAACCTCAGATACAGAAGGAGCAGTGTGGTTTTCGTCCGGGTCACGGAACAGTGGACCAGCTCTACACCCTTAGCAGTGTCCTGGAGGGTGCATGGGAGTTTGCCCAACCAGTCTACATGTGCTTTGTGGACTTGGAGAAGGCATTCGACCGTGTCCCTCGGGGAGTCCTGTGGGGGGTCCTTCGGGAGTATAGGGTATCGGACTCCCTGTTAAGGGCTGTTCGGTCCCTGTACAACCGGTGTCAGAGCTTGGTCCGCATTGCCGGCAGTAAGTCGGACCTCTTTCCGGTGAGAGTTGGACTCCGCCAGGGCTGCCCTTTGTCAACGATCAGGTTCATAATCTTTATGGACAGGATTTCTAGGCGCAGCCAGGGCGTTGAGGGGGTCCAGTTTGGTAGGCTCAGGATAGGGTCACTGCTTTTTGCAGATGATGTTGTCCTGTTGGCCTCATCAAGCCGTGACCTTCAGCTCTCACTGGATCGGTTCGCAGCCGAGTGTGAAGCAGCTGAGATGAGAATCAGCACCTCCAAATCCGAGACCACGGTCCTCGGACAAAAGGGTGGAGTGCCCTCTCAGGGTTTGGAGTGAGATCCTGCCTCAAGTGGAGGAGTTTAAGTATCTTTTCCCCATGCGTGAGTGGGTGTTAATCATATTTGCCACTGATTGAGAGAAGAGCGCCAGATCACAACAGAAGTCATTTCAGGTTAGCTTTCCTATAGAACAGGTCTATACATTGTCATTTTATTAAACTAGCTTAACAGCCTTAATGTTATTTATCTTATTTACCCGACACTTCTGTGTCTACATGATCGTGCATTTAAATTTTCTCCTCTGCTCACTGTATCGCGCACAGTCGGATCCTCTGTATCCGCAGCGATGCGCGTACACAGACACGTGCGCGCACACACACAGGTGAGCATGCTCTCACCAGAGGACAGAGAGCGCGCGTTGGAAAATATGTCGTGTCAACCACCTAAAAAGCAAGTAAAATATCTGCGTCTTTTAAACGCTCCCATGGTGGTGTACAAAATCTGTTAATTGTCATTAAATTAACAACGCTGTAAACTTAAGAGAAGCAGTAGCAAACACGTCTACAAGTGACGTCTGACTGGAAAAAGTGGAGCTTTTTCAGTTTTACATGAGGATGTGGAGGGTGCCGATCTTAGTTTCATACATTCCTGGTACTCCACAGTATGTTTGTGGCTATGGTTGTGCAGCAAATTGCTCGTGTTGCCACCTCCTGTGACAACTTTAGCTCGTCAGCATTTGAAGTAAAAAGTTGTTTGGTCCATGTCCAAGCTTTTAAAACCAAAGTATCTCCAGACAACAGACAAGCAAAAGTCCTTCCGTGTCATCATGTTCAACTTCATCGTCTGCTACAGCTTCAGTTTTGGAACGTTCTCTGTTCATTTTCACCACTCAGTACCTCCACTAATGCAGGTCCTCTGTTACATGCGTGTTTAGCGGTGTAGCAGTGAAAAAGGTCCCCCTTAAACCGGTATTGCGGTATAAGAAAAATCCATATCATAACAAAAATAAAAACCGTTTTTCGGTATGAACCGGTATACCGCCCAGTACTAGATACAACAATGTTTGAGTCTCATCATTAGCATTGTAACTAAGGTGGCGCCATTTAGTACAGCGCCCCTGGGAGTTTCGGGGTGCCAACCAGTGCAGAGGATGTAATTCCAGATCATCTTTCAGATCATTCCAGATCATGTGAACACACCTTTAGAGCGAGCAGACGCATGGTCTTCTTGCAGTGTACACGTTTACGCTTTTAGTTGTATACCGAACGAGGTGAGGCCTTCACTGACCTGTCTCACTCCAGCAGTGTCTAGCTGGTGGGGTAAGGAGTGTTTACGTCTGCCAGGTGGGGGCTTCTCCACCACTTCACAGCCGCTCACACCATTCTCCACAAACAGCTCATCATCCTCACCCACGGACTCCAAGCGGCTGCTCCCTCCTGAACCAGGCAAAAGGCATTTCATTTCTCTGCACAGAGGTTGTGATTTTATACAACAATAGTAACACTATGGACACAGAGCCACATATCACCTCTCATTTACTGATTCTATCTATCGTCTCTATCTGCATGAATAGGATGTGCTCCAATGTTTCTGTGGTGTAAATGTTGCTCTGCTCTGAACAACCTGTGTCTCTCAGGTACCAACCTTGGGACCTACAGAGTTTCACGGTTGTGGGGCTGCAGCTGGAGCCTTTGGGAGCCTCCCCTTGACTTTTTTCTTCTAGTTTTTCCAGGTTAGTCAACTGTGAAGACAGAAACACAGAGACATTAAGGACTGTAGCTGTTCTTTTGTACTGCTATGGCTTCTATCTGGAAGCAATCTCTAATTCGTTTAAATGGGAAGAGAGCTTGGGGCAGATCAAGAACACAGTGGAGATATTACAACCCATCACAGGATCCTACAGGACAAATGAATAGTAGAGAATTAAATAGTGGCTGTAAATAGTGGGTAGGAAGACACCCACCCTGCTGTCATCACAACCTTTGACCAAATAGCTACACATGAACTACTAATTGTATGTGTGTACCACGTAGGGGCTGTGCAGATTTGTGCTGCTGATAGACGTCTGAGGTGAGCGAAGTGGAGAAGTCTGAGACAGGGAGGACAAGGAACTGCACGTGCTGACCAGGTCTGGCAGACTAGTGGATGGGAAACGCTCAAAACCCACATCTGACTCCTCCTGCAGTGACAGGAAAAAAAAGTGGACAAGCACTACATTAAGTCATTGATAATCCTCACAACTATAAAGCTACACAAGTTGTCTGTGGGTGTGTGCCCTTACCCTGCTGGCCACCACCAGCTGGACCAGACCAGTAGTAGCGCGGAGGATAGCAACAGCCTCCTGATGAGTGAGTCCAACCAGAGACTGACCATTAATCATCAGCAACTCATCACCAGCACGAAGACGACCGTCCCTGAAACACACAAACACACATTAGGAAACATTAACCTGCCTCTGGACATGGATTTGTATTAAAATAAACATCTCATGGGATCCACCATCCTGATGTGTTTGATTTAAATTTGTTTTAAAGAAGCTAAGGTATTAAAAAATACTGTAAAGTACTCAGGGACTCACAGCCTTTAGGTGCAATGTAGATAATGGAATATGAGCCACACATATAAAAATACAGGGCCAAAGAACGACTGACATCATTAGGAGTAACTGTACCTGTGAATGGCACCCCCCTCCTCTATATGAGTTATAATGATGCCATGCGGAGAGCGCTTGGAGCCACGCCCCCCTGTTATCTGTATGCCCAGTCCCTCCTGACCCTTCACCATATGCATCTTCCAGATGTGACTGCCCTCTCTGAGCTACAAAAGAGCAAATAAACACAAATCGAACAACATATCACACACGCTTGAGAAACAAATGTCATCAAACTGAAAAAAAAAACAACTCCTCAATGTGACCATATTTGTTTAGACAAAATATGACATGAGAGCAAACTATCAACCCAACCGGTCGAGGCAGATGACCACCCACCCTGAGCCTGGTTCTGCTGGAGGTTTCTTCCGTTAAAGGGAGTTTTTCCTCTTGAGTGCTGCTCAAGTGGGACTGTTGGGTTTTCTCTATAATTCTATATATGCTTATATTACGTAAGGTCTTAAACCTTACAATGTAAAGTGCCTTGAGATGACTTTTTGTTGTTATTTGGCACTGTATAAATAAACTGAATTGAACCTAATTAAATAGATGTGAAAACTCCAGGCTTCAAAGTCTGTTATTTCCCCAGAGGCTTGAAGATGTGCATTGACACTTTCTGTGTCCACAGCTGTTAAACATTATGGATACATTCATCAGGCATTAGAATGCATGTTATAAGTTGCATAGTAATTATGTGTTATGACAAATTTTGAGGTGTTATGACAAAGGTGAAAAGATCATATATACAAACAAGGATCTGTTATAGCAAGCCATAACTCCTTTTATTGTAAACAAATCTGCACATGGATTAAACATGTACTATCATGTCCATGTAATCCAGGTGTGTCTCTTCTAAAGGCTTGTCTACACAGGAAGGATTTCAGCGTCATCCATGCATTCTGTCCATGTCACGCACACCTGTTTCACTTACAACATAGCCACTGCTTGAAGAGTACTTTTTTAACACTACAAGTTTATTTTCTGTCATTGTTCATGTGTAACCACACTGTGTGTGTGCAGCCACATCAATAAGTGGACAGAACATGTCCTGCAGTGACACTAATGGATGGTGGCTACTGCTGCCCTGCTAACATGCTGCTTTCACTGCACATTCTGAATAGTGACAGTGTGTAAGAGACAAAGCTTGTGATGTCTTATGTGGTGTGGACAGAGAAAAAAAAGGGCTTGAAAGAATACTTGAATATCACCTGCTCCACAAAGACTTGACAATAGTCAATTTAGTTACTTTGCCTCTTAACTCGTGAATTAGAGGCTGTGCATCAGAAGCCAAGTGTGAAATCTACTTATCACTTAACTGACCTCCTCATTTTACACAATGTCAGTCATATGGCCAGTTGTACTGTAAGCCAATGTTCCATTCAAATGCTATCCAGCACTACGTATGCCATAAAAGGGGTGGCTGTCCACAAGCAGAAGCTCAGAAGAAGTTGGGTGATGCAGTAGGAAAACAACCTTAAACATCAAAGTAAATCTACTACAAATGATTTAGGAGACACAAAATCTGCCTTTTGGAGTGGTCCAGTCTGACCTCAGTCCAATAGAGATGCTGAGGAATGTCCTCAAGAAGGCCATACACCAGACGTCCTAAGAGAATGTTTGAGCTGAAGCAGTTCTGTGAGGAAGAATGGTCCAAAGTTCCTCCTGGATGTTGTGCAGGTCTAATCCACAGCTACAGGAAGCGCTTGCTTGAGGTTATTGCTGCCAAATGTGGCTCAATCAGGAAATTGGAAGAACAGTGCCAATAATCTTTCCTGCGATTGTATCTCAACATCTACATGATGGATGGAGATGGATGGAGAAGATTTTGCTCAAACATACTTAGTTCCCAGAGAATGAATATTCTTGACTTTGGTGAAAATCCACCATCATAACTTGGATTTCTGTTGTTCATGTGGGAGATACCTGGGCCTCATTAATCCTACATCACAACCTTTCAAACATTTTCTGCTGTTTTTTCAGTGGTTTTGCATTTTATTCTTGACATACAATACTGTATGTTGTGATATCACATTTTAACATATGCTGCATCAATTTGCTATGTAACAGTAAAGATATTTATATAAATATTTTATATTTTTACCATTTTTTCAGTACTTCATGGTATTTCTACCATCATGTTGTTTTGTGCAACATTCAGAAAACAAAGTAATTTCCTGAAGTAACATGTTTCATTTGCCAAGACGTTGTCATGTGTCCCTGTGACTGGAAGTTATCACCACACTCTCTGACTATAAATCCCACCTTAGACATTCATTAGCGTTGTTGCACAGCAACTAATAACTACATTGCGCTGGTTGTTTCACTTACAATAGAGCCATTAGTCTTGTTAACCTCTGCACCCCCACTGCTCACAGCAATCGCAGGCATTTTGTAGCTTGTGGACCTACAAGGATTTATGTAAGAGAGATCATCTCCATCTAGGGCACAAACATGCTGGCTACAGACATTATTCTTCATTTCCAATCCCTATGATGCTGGGATGATACAACAGATGTCTTTCTGAATCCTCTGACCCACATGTTAAACCACTATCCCATCACGCTCTCTGGTTTCCTCATACCAGTTGTTGCAGGATGGTGATCTTATTTATCCTCTCAGACATCTGTACACAGATCTGACTTCACCTACTGAACCAGGTTGATTTGGAGCTGTATCAATTCAAATTGTTCATATTAATATATACTGTACCCAGTGCGGACACAGTGGACATTTAGGTCCTTTGCATTATACAGAGAAACAATAAATGTCCTTTACCACTAGGTCTTGTTGCTTTTTTGACAGAACGCCTTCTGTCTGACAGTCTTTAGGCAACACACATATACAATATACATCGAGCTCAATTCCAGAGCTATGAAGGCAAAAACTCAGGTCAGATGTTTCTATAATCTCATATCTGATCTGCAGCAGTCAAATCAAGGCAAACAAAGAGCATATGCTAGAGGTCTTATGTCCAGACAAGATTTAGAGAAACTCATTTATGCCTTCGTCTCTAACAGGGTGGTCTATTGCAGTGCTCTCTTGTGTGGTTTTCTCAAAAAGGCTGCATTGTGTACTGAACCTTGATGCTAACAGAAATGTATGTTAGTTTCTATGAATACTTTTTATAATTTCTCATTCATTACGTTCAGTGTAGTTTTAGCCAGTGACACTTTAGTCTCCTTTTACATTTATTTATTTCGGGTTCACACTGAACTTCAAGTTGCTCTTGTTGGGTCAGGCAACTTGTATCTCAGCTCGGACCTTATTGGTGTATAAAGGAGTGAACAAGAAGCAACAATGTATAATGATTTGGGTGCTGATAAGGTAGAAAGGTGCTATGTATGCGTACATCATTTATATCTTCTATGCATTTAAGGTTACAAGTGTTTCCATATTTATTGTGGACAATTGCCACTGTCCCTCTGCTCTGATTCAGAAACTGGATGCACTCAAACTTACTAAAACACAAAAAGGAGGAGCGAAATCAATAACACTGATGAAGTGTGTTTATTTAGCTAATATCCAAGAAGATTTAGATAGATTAAATCTGACATCCGAGCCACTTCGGTCTTGTTTTGGTTGTGAAAAATAGGCTGTCGGTGAATATTTTTCATCATGGTTTTCACTGAAGTAACATTAGTCTCAATTCAAAACAAAACTCTGTTCCTTTGGAAGAAAGCTGTTGCAAGGTGTGAGCCATCATGTGGCCTCTGCAAATGTGCATGGAATTAGAGCCATGTCCTAGTATGACAGCAGTGTGTCTTACCTGGCTTGAAGGTTCGCTGCTGAATGAATTCATTTTGCATTCTAACAGCTGACTGCGACACCTCACTGGCAGGGTGGCAGTACTTCCTCTGTGTAGACGCTGGGGAACTGTTCTCACCTGAGGAAAGGTTTCAGGGCTTTCCTCTGTGGGTGAATGTGCGGCCAGGATGCAACCTGAGTCGTCTCCTGCAGGACTAACTCGTGCATCAGTGGAAGCAGAAGAGCTGTAGCCATTGTAACAGCCCTGGAGCTCTGAGCCAGTACTGTCCCTGGTGTCTCGGTTGAAGGACGATCGCGATATTACACCGAACTTGCGTGTGCGTTTGCAGCTTGCCGAACTGTCAGATAGCTCAGAGGCAGCTCTGTCCTGCTGCTGGTCTTCACAGTTGTCACTGCTGACAGAGGTACTGACACTGCCATTGATGTCACAGGGAGGGAGAGGAGCCTTTCGCTTGACTCGTCGCAGCATGATCAGGTAGATACAGCCTCCATTCCAGCACTGATCAGCCAGGTAACTGTAAGAGCAATTGAAGAGACAATACAGGTTCAAGCCCTGCCATCCGTTTGTTTCTCTCAGCTCATCAAACTAGCAAAACAGTGTAAACACAGGAATGTTGGTTTAGCTACGGCCTCTCCCTGACATCAAGTTATTCTCAGGAATCAAACCACAGTTGTGGAGTTTTCTCTGAATAAACTACACCAGCAATAGTTAATAGTTTTTGGACTAGAACAGAGCAGTTGTGTGGACAAATACACACAATATCAAAAAAATTCACTCATGAAGACAAACTAACTATAGATAATGGTTTTTTTCTGTTTTAATCTTTGAAATTTTCAAACAATGAAACATAACATGTCAAGCAGAGCCGAATATCACATCCAACCATGAGGAGTTATAAAGGCTCCACTCCACCTCCACAAATGGGAACACTTTGACTCGGCTTACAGAGCTGCTTCCTGAGCAGGCGCGTAGTGGTTACAATTACAGAAGAGGAAACCAGAAAGGAAGACGCTGCTCTGTATTGATTGTGTTCCGACTAATTTGAACCGCATCATTTTTGCCAAACTCATAACATGAAAGCCTTCAGTGATTAAGAGAGAAAAATATCCTACTCTTTGATCCACCTCTCGCACCAGCTGCCCAGTTGGACATTTTTGTGGTTAAAGAGGTGAGCAGGTCATGTATATTTATTTAGAAAAATTCCCTCCCACGACAAGAATGTTTCACCTTGCTATACTGAAAACATAGTTGATTAAAAACATGTAAGCAGATTTAATTCAGAACAGCAGCATTATTGTATCGTCACTGTGGTTCCTCGTACTATAAAAGAAGTAATAGCTGGAACAAAATGACAGAGACAGAGACATTTTGTTTAGCAAAAGACATGATCCCGCATCAGAAAACTTGAGGGATTCATATACTGTTTATAATTTGCTGTCCAGGAAATATTACACAAAAGCAGATGTGGACCAGCCAACTGACAGAACTATACAGTAACCTGACAGTCCACTATATAACCAGTGACTGGATTTTACCTATTTCATTGGTGTAGTTTAGTATCTGATAATGGTCAAGACTTAAATTTAACATTTATTTTGTTCATTATGCTATTATATTCTCCTCATTAATCACTGCACTGGCACTATACAGATGCTGTTTCACAGCCAATATGATTTGCAAATTTTGCACTAAGGTCTCCTCTTCACTACAAGTACATATCGTATCTCTCAATCTAAACAGTTTGGGATTGTGATCCTTTGAGTTTCTCAAATCCTGATTACAGAGTCCTGCTGCTCTTTGTATGTTTGTCTGTTTTAGTCATTATTCTCCTCTTGTCTTCTATGTTACATTTGGGAAGCTGACACCAAAACACATTCTTTGTATTCTTGCATAGTTGGTTGATAAAACAGATTCTGATTGTGACAGGTTCACATTTCAATACAGTAGTCTTACCTAGCTCCACTGACATCTACTCCCACCATCAGCTGTCCGTTCACTGACAGCAGTTCGTCTCTCAGTTTGATTCCCCCACAGCGGGCCGCTGGGCTCCTCTTCTTCACCTCCGTCACCCAGATGCAGCCCACATCCATGATGGGACCCTGGTCCCGCCTTCTCCTTGGGCCTCCCTTCTTTCTACCATCAGGGTCACCAAAAATGGGGATGTTCCCAAAGCTGAGGCCAAACTCTGATGTATCCCCGTCTTCTTTGCTGATGAAAACAGCATGAACCTCAACGTCTAAGCCCTCCCTGCAGGAGGTCGGGCTGGGTGATGGCGATGTGTCACCTTCCATGAAGTTAAACTTGATGTACTCCACCAACTTCTGAATGGCAGCCAGACACAGGGACATATCCTCCACATTAATGCTGTTAACACTGCTACTACTGCATACACTATCCCCTTCTCCATTTTGGTACGGGCCCTGATCCCCCTGCTGAAGGAAGAAGAAAAGGAGTAACCAGTAAGTAAAGCTGGAAAAACATCTGATGAAACTTTCATTTTAGTGCACTGATGATTGCTTGTTTTCAATCTGTAATTTTGCACAATTTTATTTTATCCTCATGTTATTCTTTATATCTACTGTATATCTGATTATATCTCAAATGATCATTTGCATTTGAGACTTCTGCGGGGTGTCTCCATAGTTTACAATTGTTTGTCTGGCAGAATATTTCCTGTGTTTTCATTGTGAACAATGCAGCTGTCCAAATCGACAGTGACATGTGTTTAACATGTGTAATTGTGTGACTATGTATTTCCACACAACAAAATCTGACCAAACAAGTTGTTGACAACAAGATTTATCAGACACAGCTGAGAGAAAATATGTTGTGTTTAAACTCGAGGGATGAAGCTGGTGATATATACATATTTCATACTTTAATAAGTCGAGTTTGTCTCTGAGTACTTTCCCCCCAATCCCACTGGTTTCAATTGCAGATGTGCATCTTTAAAACACCTCACAAATTCCAAATATATCTCAAATGCCACACATTGGAATTTGTGCACCAAAGCAAAGTAACTGTGTGTGTTACTTTCACATTAAGTTGAAATTTAGTGAATTTAGAAATCTGCCATAGCAAACAGTCAAGTAACAGACAGCCACGAAGCCCTATATGGGAAGCTATTTCATTAGGTGCAATGTTTGTGTATAAACTAAAGGTAAAACACTATGTTACACAACAATTTGTCACAAATTCTTCATTTAAAACATCAATTATTTGTTTCATGCTTGTTTATTTTCACAGTTAAATCACTGAAACACATGCTGGGCATTTATTTGTACTTGTTAGTATACATGAAGTATACTTCAAGTATAGGCTAAATTTAATTATATTTTCTGTATATTTTAAGTACTCTATACCCAAAGTATAGTTAAGTATAAGACAAATCTACTTATACTTCTATCTATACTTGACAGTACTTGAAGTATATTAAGTACAGGCCAAATGTACTTACAGGTACATCTCAATAATATATATATAATATATATATATAATATATATTATCAAAAACTGAATTAATGTCAGTAATTTAATTCAAAAAAGTGAAACTCACATATTATATAGATTAATTACTCACAGA
>JAUMHL010000030.1:1151614-1165619 GCA_032362345.1 Sandelia bainsii
TCACAGTGCCACAGGCTGATCGCCTCCATGTCACGCCGCATTGATGCAGTAATTCATGCAAAAGGAACCCCAACCAACCCAATATGAGACCTGCTGTGCTACAGATACAGTACAGTAATCTATCCAGCCCAATGTGTCATGGTTTCAAACAGCATTCATCCAGGAGTCTGTTATCCATAAATAGATATAACGGACAATGACGCTTCCTGTTTACGCTTCTGGATGTTATGCACAGGGGAGAGTCCATGTGATTTGGGGCGCTAGGTGATAATTAATCATGATATTTCATTAATTTTTTAAACCAGTATTTTTCAGGACAGTTTTATTGATTGTTTGTTTTGTGTATAAAATCTGAGTTTGTAGTTAACTAGTAAGATGCTGTTATATACAAAACATGCATTACATAACAGCAGAAGCAGAACATATATATAAGTGAAAAGTACCTTGAAGACAGAACTGTCCTGAATCACATTGTGGTCCTGCTTTGATCTTGTGGTCTGAGCCCTTAGCCAGTCCTCCAGCAGCGGGAGGATGCTGAGGGCGTTGTCCTGAGTGATGGGCATCCTGGCATCCTGGGCCTTTTGGGGGTCCCTTACCAACAGCCACAGTGGAGCATCATAATGTTATTACAGGCATGGGAACCAGTATGGGCTGGCAGTCTCAAATCCATCTTAGGCTCTAGAGGAACTGTGCAAAGTCAACTTCCAGATGAGCTGAGGTGGAAAATATCTGATTATTGGCGGGATTTCTGCTGTAGTGTCTGCAGCATTAGGTCATTACCTAAAGAGAACACAGTGACATGTCACAATGTAGTACCATACAAAAAGGTATGTAAATAATAGAAAAGCTGCTTTTGTCACTTTTTGTCACCTTGCCAGCCCTCCTTTTTTTAACTTTGGAAAAAATCTATTTGTAAGTGTTTTATGTTCACTCTCTAAGAAATATTAAAATCAGCAAATAACATAACATCTACCTGTAATATCCTGAATGAACTACTAAACAAGAAAAAGAAAACATCTGTCTTCACAATTTGTTAATGCAAATGAGTTCATTATGGATCCATTTGAAATGTCATGTAATTTTAATCATTTCTTCACTAATGTGGACTTGTCTCTCTCTAATAAAACTTCAGGTAGTCCTTTAGATTTTTTTAGGACAATCACATACCTGTAAGATACAATTTGATCCACCACAACTAGACAAAGTAAGACATTTAAAAAACACTGGTCATGATGAAATCAGTAGTTTAATAGTAAGGGAAGTGTCAAATATTGGTTTAGAACCTCTCACTCATATCTTAGATCCATGGAATCCAGAAATCTTAATATTCTTTAAATATACAACATAAACATTTTTCAGATATGCATGTTTGTATACACGTGTATGTTCTTGTCACATTCTCTTCCATCGCGTCTTAGAAGTTTTTTTTTTTTATCTACTATAATTCTCAGATTCATTTTCAGAATACTAGATCATCTTCATATACCTTTTTATAAAACTAGTCATTGCCAGTAGACTTTGTGGTGGACATGTATGAAATGCAAAAATGTTTTAAAAATAAGTTATCATCACATGTGATTCATGATGTCTTGCTGTCTATTGTTTATCTTATGGATTTATGTATGTATATACTGTATGTATGTATGTGATGTTTGTTTTCTTATTTGTTTGTTTGTGTCTATTATTCTTCTAATTGATAGTCTTTTGTTGGATTGAGTTTAGGTTTGGGGAGGCCCACTATAAGCCTATGTCTTCTTGACCTCTCAGATTTATTCTGTTTTGGTTGGCAGCTATAATCTTAGTGACTATATTCAAAGTATTGGGGAGTTTAATCTGGCACTTGACCCTTTGGTATTTGCTTTACACAATAGCCAACATCAAGTATGTGGAGACCAGTGTTGTAACAATTCTCTAATTTATTTGTTTCTTTGTCTGTTCTGCTGCTTTAGCTCTACTGAAACATTTTTAATCTACAGAAATGTGAATTAATTAAATGAAAATGACAATAATTCCTTTACCTCTTTCAGTGTCTGTCTGTATTTGTCACAAAATCCTTTTTGAAATCTCTACTCCAAATCTCTTTATACAATCTATTCTACTGCACAAGGGAGAATTAATACATTATTATTGGAAAATGCATAACGAGCAGTTGGAGTCACGGTTCGATCTCTAGATCTCGATGAAGCTGTCCCAAAATATGCAAAAATATACAATACTCCAATTACAAATAAACACCAGCACTATAAGAATAGAGAGACCAAAGTGGGACAGTTTGAAATATAAGAGGAAGAACTGCCAATCGGTAGACAACTGCTCCTGACCAACGCCACCCCATATCTGGCAATTTATGTCTTACAGAGAATACAACTCTTAAAGTCTGTAAAAAATACAATGGACGGTCATGACAAAACATTCTCTGCAGCAGAATGGCCATGAACTCCCCTTGAAATGTACTTTTCTTAGATTAGCTGTCTATCTGAAAACATGGTATGGCTGATTGTCCTAGATGAGTGTTAAGTGAAGGTTAAGTCATAACTTACTGTTATGATAAAAAGTTTACTATAACAGTTTATACTAACACAAACCCTATTAAAGATATGCACCAATCAGCCACAACATGTAGTGGACAGCCAGTGGTTATGCAGGCCCATACACAGCAAGCTGCAATGCACTGTGTGTTCTGACACCTGTCAATCATGGCCAAACTTAAATATTTGCCCTGCTGACCCCTGTCCACCATCTGTATAACTTATATGAAATCTATTCTACTGAAAGTTCTGCCTTGTAAACAGATGATAATAGAGAGACAGACAGATAATGTTAACTTAATTGTTAATGATCTGAAACATGCAAAACCAGCAGAGTCCTTCAGGGCCCCCACTCATAATAAAATAATCTTATGTAAAGTGAGGAATCTGGGTTGTCCCTTCATCTGCACGCTTAACTACAGACAGAGAGCTGAGTTTAGCCACATCTGTGGCAGATATAGGCAAAAACGCAGGCTACCATGAGACCGCACTTTAATGACTGTACAGAGCTTGGGCTTCAAATAAACTGTTGGGCTTTGTGGTACCATCTGTCTCTACTATTCCTGTACACTCCAAGTAAAGGCAAACAGGGCCTGCCCTGTTCTGGCCTGAGCTTCACTGTGGGCTGGATTGGGAAGCGTATGTTTACAAGATAGTAGTAGAGGTGAGGATATAGTAGAATCTGAGGAGCCATCAGGATGTAGCAGGTATTGAGTGAGTCTGCAGAAGCTGCAAGGCAAAGTGTGTAGTTCACACACAGATTTGTATTTATGTACTTTATGATTATAGATAAATGAAGAAAGATGCACAGTTTTTAAGATCATACATTGACTCAAACCTAACTGCTCATACTCTGCCACAACAAAAACACAGAGAACAATGAACAAGCAGCTCTCAGACTCCTCCAAAACACCATCAGAGTCTCTAAAAAGAGCACTTCTAAACATGTTGGACAGTCACTGCTAAAAATAAAAATAGATTTTAACGACAAATCTGGACCTGGTGAAGGCAGTAAATTGCCTTCTGCCTCAGTGTAATTCTTTTCTAGATCTGTCACTTTCTAATCCTCAGCAGCTGCTTCCAAACAAACAGTACTGACAGTGTGAAAAATGATGTTGCAAAATTCACCACACTGCACTAAAATCGACTGTTGACTGTTGTTGGTTAAAACGCTGAACTAACTACTGTATAATCCAATGTTTTAAACTGAACTAAACTGATGTGTGCATGCGTGTACAACAATGCTGTCTACAAACCAAATATTGTTTGTGAGGTAAGAAGCACCATCGCTGAACCGTCACAGTTTTTCTGTAGCTGCAACTCTCACAACACATTCACAATGTCTGAGTTAAAATTTTACATCCTGTCAATAAATCAAGCAGATCAACTCCTAGTTTTGAATCAGGACCTTCAATGTGAGCATATTTTTCATAAACCTGGGAACTGAGAACTGATTAAGAAGACTGTGATATGATCTTATACCCAGATTACCCACTCCTACTGTGAGTGTGGATGAATGAGGCCTTTTCATAAAGGCTTTAAATTGTAATCTTCTGATGGACAAAGGAGAGACAGGAACTGAACCAGTTCATCAACTGCTGACACACATCCGTTAAACAACAACAGTATTAGCATGACATTTCCAGTAACGACCTAAATCCTTCTAAATGGAGCCCTTCCCCCCCCGGCACATAATCTCTGGCTCAACACCTGTAACAGAATTAAAGAAGTGCACGCATTGATACAGCAGGACTGTCGCCCATCACTGATATAATCATCTATTTTCAAGTGCAGTACATCTGTAGTTGGAAACAGTGATAAAATGTGGACATCATATACATATATTATGGGCTCACACACACACAGATCTGTTTGATGCACCGGTGAACTTGAACCCTATACCTGTCTCATGAAGTGATCAGGAGATGTGGTATACATACTGCAATACTATAAATATAAAGACTACTAAAATATCTAGTTTCTTCGTTGACAAGACTCCTAGTGTGGATGGGAAAAGTGAAACCTTCTGTGTATTTTGACTCCTGCACCAGGTGGGTACCCATGGGTAACCTCCAAAAACTATTTGTAAAAAAACTCATTCAAATTAAATTGCTGGTACAGGCTGGTTCAATTTTATCACTTCTGATTATCATTGCGCAATGGAGAATGCAGCTGACCGACTGGATATGTGGACAGTGGACACATGATTGGCGCAAAACTGGTTGTATTTGCGTCACTTTGCATTACAGATGCAACTGGCTGTGCAGGCGTTTTGCACATCTGAATGGCACAAGTCATCCTGAAAGGGCTAATTAAAAACCACCTACAACCTGAATGATCAACCACAACAGTAACACCACCTGGGTTTAATGTGGTGGTAAACAGGGGTCAACATGGGAAAAATATAATGCTGAATAGCTGCAGACTAGTTTACAGTGTAAACTTAGTGTGGGCTACTGGTTGGGTCACGGGTCTTCCATTAACAAGTCAGGTCAGGTGCAGCTTTGATTTAGAGACTGTGTCCAGCACAGAGCTTGTGCAGCAAGTGTGGGGCAGGTGTGGGTTTGCAAAATTAGATCCATGCAGGACTCTGCTAAGGATTTATCTAAGCATAGGAGTAGACTGCACTGTGCAAATATGTGGTAGATACAGTCTTAATGCTTAATGAAAGAAGGTACTTTCTTTGTATAGGTAAGGTCTAATAAGAACCATCCAGTTTGATTACACAAATAGTACAGAGTAGTTTTTACTTAATGCTTAAGTTATTACATGCATACAAAAGCAGATCTCTGGTTTCCTCTCATCTTTAATTTCATTCAGATTCCTCCTACTTTATATATACAGTACGTAAATGTGATGCTACAGCATCGAGACGTGCACACTCAGCCAGTGAACGGGATTCTCTACCTTACAGTTTGGCAACAAGGATTAGTTTCCCACTCTTTGTTTTGTGTTTCTGTCTGACCTACATGTCTCATCCCACCCCTCCCCCTCGATCCAGCACTCCTCTCAGGCACCATATGGCCAAAGATTAGAAAAAGCCCCATTTCAGTTTATCCAAAATGTCACATTGTTACAGAATAAAGGAAGAAACAACCCACATGTGGTCCGCAGTAGTCTGGACACTTCAATCAACATGTTTTGGACTATTTCAGTCTACCATAAGAAGATTGTATTTGTTTTATAACAAACATTACAGGTACATGTACACTGATCAACCACAGCATTAAATCCACCTGGTGGTTTTCAAACTGTGGTGGACAGGGGTCAGCATGGGAAAAACCGAATGCTAGTCTTGACAGAGGCATCAGAACACGCACTGCATCACAGGTTGATGCACACGGGGCTTTGTAGCTTCAGACCGGTCAGAGTGCCCACGCTGACCCCTGTCCAACACAGCATTAAAACCACCAGGTGATAATCAGGTAAGTCATTCCACGCAGACAACTGTTTTTCCTGTTACTGCCATACAGGACTGAATTAGCAGCACTTTCTCCAATGTATCTGACAACTGTATTTTTATAGTTTTTTATAAGTGAAGCCAACAGTGCTAAAAATTTCAAGGACTAGAGCCAAGTAGTAACTACTGCAGAAGCACTGTTGATTAGATGATGAGTAACTATGATGACGAGGCCGTACCAAGGCCAACTGCCTGATGATTGGTTGTTCATTCTCTGCAGTGTTTGTCTTATGAAGAGCAATCTGTGGTACGCCACTACAGTCTTACCGCAGAAGGCACAGCATTACACCTCTGAACTTCATCCAGAATGGATCTATGGAATACTGGAAAACAAACCTAACATGTGTAAAGTGACTTGCTGCCAGTGTTAACCATGACAGAAAAACAGCAATAACACATAGTCTTTTCTGTGCTTCGCAGTTCACACTCTTGGCCTCCCCCTGGAGTGAATAGCACCACTATCACCAACACTTCAATTGAATATAACATTAGCACTGAGGGGGCAAAAGCAAAGGCCACATTTCATCTTATAACTACATTAATCACAAGCATCAACATGTTTAAAGTGAGTTATTCATCAACATTTTGAAGATATTGTTTGTAACAGGACATGGTTTATAATAAGATATATGGGTTATAACAGGACATGGTTTATTTGGAGATGAAATGGATTCTGGGCTCTGGGGCTGGACAAGGGGCATTGGAACATGCTAGGGATTAGAGGTGCTTATTGTTTCAGGCCGTGGTGAGCTGCTGTCAGCAGTTTATTTGAGCGCCGTGCACAGAGAGAGCGGAGCAGGCTAATTGTGTCCACAAGTGGAGTAGAGAATTTTTACCTCCATTCATTCAGCTGCGACCACATCAGTTTTCTGTATTGTGCATCATGTAGCCACAAAGAGCTTAGTGTGTGTTCACAGACTGGCGGCACACTAACGTCCAGCGAGATCACAAGCCAACTGTGTGTGCCTGTGTGTCAGATTAGGGCGATATGGCCAGAAATGTTCATGGTAGATTTTTCCATATTGAAAAAGAGGAAGGAAACAGTTTACATGTTTGTTAAACTTCAAGGCTAAAGGTTGAAAAAAGCAGGGAAATAATCAAATAGCACTTTTGTAGAAGAACTGTGTGATTGCAACATTATGTCAAAGTTCCTTTTTTCTGTATTATTCATTACTCTGCAGCTCTACACAGTTCTGACATTGCAGTCTGGCTGAAGTATTTGTGTGAGAGCACGCTATATTATTTCTTTGACAAGGTCTCAAAACCTTAGCCATTATACTGAGCGAAGCGTGTCTCCTAAAAATGATGTTCCTGTGTACATAAACTGCAAACACAATTACATTTTTGGTGTGACTCTGATGCCAGATTTTGCTGAATGAACAAGTGCCAGCTGAAAGGAGGAGGTTGGGATGGATGTCATATAATGCACAGGGGCGACAAACCACAGACACACACGTTTGATTGAAGAGGCAAAAAAAAAAACACACTTATGGTGTTTTCCCACTGCATGGTAGTGGATCAACTTGCCTTTTTTGGTTTTCCATCGGGCAGACATTGTGAATAGTACCTGGTAACAGGTACTTCTTTAGATATCACCACCTTTGTGGTTCCAAGTAAGCTGAGGCAGCAATGAAAGAAGACATGAAAACACGGCAGCCTGGTTGGGGTTACTGTTGAGAGAAGTGTTACTATTGTCTGAACAAAACCGAGTACAGTAAAGTCGTGCCGGTACTATGTGGTTGAAAAACGCTATGAAGATTAGAGAAAGATTGTGATTTTGTCTAAAAAGTTTAATAAAGCTATTGTATGTGAAGTGAAAATTTTCTCTACTAAGGCAAACCACAATTTTTGTCTAACCTTAACCAAGTGCTTTGAGTGACTAATCCCAAAGTTTAATAACAATGGATATCAATGTATTTGTGACTTGTCATTTACATTAATTGTCAGCATATCTTCATTACCAATAGAAGGGCCTCATAGAAAGCCCAGTTATAGTTGCACTGGCAGATTCCTTTATCATGCCAGGTGATTTTGTAAATATTGGAATAGATAAGTGGTGTTGCAAATGGCACTGGAGTCCATTTCTCTTCTCGTGCAGTGATTCGCTAAACTGAACAGCCAATCAGAGAGGCCTCTCTCACTGATTTAACATGCTACATCGCCTGAAAAGCCACCAACAAGGTTCTGACTAGTGCGGACAAACTGCAAAACTTAGACCACTGAATGTAATGTTTATAAGAAAACTCCACAGGATATGTTTTCATTTTAATTTCAAGACTTTATATCCACAGTCAAACACTTTCATTAGCTTTTGAAAGCTCTAACTGTATCATCTCTTAGTATATGTTACTACAAGAGGCTTGTCTGTGGGCTTTAACTTTCTGTAGGCTAGAAGGGTAACACCACCTTTTAAAAAGGTGGAAAAGGCAGATTGCATTTCCAATCTTTGATGGTGATGGGGTGCTTTCTGGAAGATTAATTGGCAGACTGTCTTCTGCTCAACACACTTCAGTGGCTGCTCCACCCATGGTGTGTAAAGGAGTGCTACTACACGGCACCCAGTAAACTCAAATAAGCCAGACAAATAGAGACTGATTCACCTGATTACAGCTTAAAGTCAACTGTCCCTTTAATGTCACTGTCACCTCTCTGCCACCACTGTCTGAACTTTGTCATCTTATTGTCCTGTAGGTCCTCTTATTTTGCTGCTGACTTTATGACCCTTCTGTCCTAAACTCATACAGATTCAGAGTTGAAACAAGTTGACTCAAGTTCAAAATGAAACAATTTCACCTGAAGCCACCTTGTCTTTGCGTCAATTGATACCTGTATCTTTGATACCATAGACACAGTGAAACTACAGGTTACTGATCCCTGTTTTAAAAGGATCTTCTTTGAAGCCCACACAACAGAATGCTCCAAACTAAGTGATATGATAATGGATATGGATGTATCAAAAGTCACTGCAGGAATATACTTTCAGCACAACAGGAGTGGCTCATGTACTCATGTATAAGTGTGTGAAACACATCATGTGTTCAGACATGACTATCCTTAAAGCATTGTACCTGTAAAAACTTGCATTCTGACAATAAGCTGGAAGCAACCATTGTCCTCCCTTTGAGAAATACTGCTCATATCTGAACAAAGGAATACTCTGCCTCAGATTTAATGAGGAGGTTCACGTTTTAAGTCTGTCTTAAAACAACTGTCACATAATCCCACAAGTAAACTGAAACAGGGTTTGTTTGATAATCATTCCTGCTGGTCATACAAATCCATTCCTAACACAATTTACACTCAGTTGTTAAGATAAAACTATCACAGTCTAATACAACCAACCAATAAGAAAAGATTCTGTCCTGCAGCTAGACTACATGCTCTTCCACCTTTCCCCTGCAATCTGCATAAAGCTGAAAAATCTCTCTCTTCTGATACTTTATTTCCAAAGTCAAACTCGTTGATTAGTTTTTGAAACCCAGTTTGTCCACCGTTCAAGCTGCATCCTGTCTTAAGATCAAAGCCAATTTTGAAGCAATTCCCCCAAAGTCGTTCCTGTGATACTGTTTTCACAAGAATGGGACGGATGTGAGGCCAGTGACCTTAGACCACCAAAATCAGCCTATATCACGTTCACAAAAATGAGAAAGATGGACAAACTGGACCTGAGGTCCCAGTCACCTTGACCTATGTCCACCAAAGTCTAATCAGTTAATCTCTCTCTCTCTCGACTCCAAGTGGACATTTGTGCCACATGAGCATTTTAATGTATATAATACAACTTGTACAAATTACTCTACTGCATTGTATTTAATTGATTGCTGCATCTATTTAGCAGTTTTGACATATTAGCTTTTCTTTTTAATTGCACCTTAATCTATTTTTATTTCTTAATTTTTATTTGCTTATGTTTTCTATTGTATCTCAATAAGTCACTTTCTGTTTCTTCTCTGACCCTTGTGCTGCTTTAACAGGTGACTTTCCCCTGGTGTGGGATTAATAAAGTCAAAGTCTAAGTCTAAATTTTAAGAAATTTCCTCAAGGTATTCTAGAGATATTCATTTTGCAACTATGTGGGGAGACATAAAAATCATAAAATCTTACTGTATGTACAGTATAGTAAGTTACTTAAGCTATACACTTAACTATGGCTTATATAACCATACAAATGTTGCCTTATTGCTTGTACATTACATTTATTTGTTGTGTTAGTTATCTTTGCCCTGCTTTGTTCATGTATGTTTGTCAATGTGTATCTTCCATGTATGTGAAGAGTCACTAAAAAACAGAGTCAAACATACCTGACTGTTAAAAAAAGCTGTTTCTGATTCTGATCTAATTTACTAAATTGTCAACTGAGTAGGGGACAAACCCTTGTCCTTTTTCTGTGCAAAAACATTCTGAAGCTTCAGTAGTCTGCTAGGGCTGTACCATACTGCATCGTATCATCCACGTTATATTGTGATAATTCCTCTCTGTGATAACAATTTTGTCATATTGTGAACTGGACAGTATAGTTGAGTGATGACATGTTTGCAGGCCTACTATAGTGTGCGAGTTTCAAACACGTGCATACAAACAGAACAAGCAAATCTGCTTCCTCTGTCGCTTGGAAATGGCAACAAATGGCTAAATTTAGCAACAAATGAGATGTGAGTCAAACATCTGTGATTTGCAAGATGTGTCAGAAACCTGAACCAACAAAATGTAGTTAACTGAATTTTTTTCCATGATCTCAAGCACAAACTCCTCCACTAGATCATAACACATGTTAAACCCCAAACATGGTTCACTCAAGTACGCAGACAAAATGCCTGAGGTCATGAGGTCAGACACTGATGTTGAACAAGAAGGCCTGGCTCACAGTCGCTGTAATTCATCTCACAGGTGTTCTGTTGGGTTTAGGTCGGGGCTCGGTACAGGCCGGTCAAGTTCCTTCACACCAAACACACCCATCCATGTCATTATGGACCTTGGTTTGTGCAGTGGATTCGTTGATTTGTAGGGTGTCCCAATACTTTTGGCAATATAGTGTATATTAAGAGGTGTTCACATAAATGAGAGGGGCCAAAACATTAGAAACACTTAATATAATGCAGTGCTGCTGTATTGGGTTGCATTAGATTATACAGGTGAACCTAATAAAGTGTCTGTTAAGTGCATGTTTGGGAAGCAATAAGAGTTACAAAGTTATTTAGTTCACAAGGGTTTAGTTTGCCAATAGTTCTCCCCACAACAAAAGAAGTCAATACTGGAACAAACTGACAGAGGCAGTTACGAATTCACAAGGAATTATGTCACAAATGATAAAAACATGGAGGACAGACACAACAAGCTGTGAGGAAAACATCTCATTCAGAGTAAATTGTTCAGCTACTTAAGCGTGTTGGTTCTGTTTAGTATTTGATGATGATGATGATGATCAGCCTTCTTCTATTGGATCATTCGTACAGCTGTATGCTAACTGCATGTCATTATCACCTGTATTTATGATATAGTTTAACTCTTATTGATCACAATCCAATGCCATCAAGTGGGTATTTTAGAAAGGTGAAGCGGACTTTTACTATGAAATTCCCTCCTCTTGTTGCCTAGGACAGTGTTTCCTTGCTGAGCTGCAGTGAATAGACAGAAACACAAAAAGGAAATTCAAAGACTGTGACTTTGTCTAACGCAGACAGTCAGAGCCTCGAACTATCTTTGAACTTTTTAATCCACATCGCACTTTTGCCCCCATCTCGCCCACTGGAAGTATATTAGGAAGAGGTGTGACAAGGAGGAAGCAAAGCCAGTTTCATTGTTTACATGGCCACCTCACTATTGTTTTATGATAGTCATGAAAAAATGTGACTCTGTCCTTTAAGCTCACAGCTAACCCACATCTGATTCATTGCAGCTCTGCCTGCTCCTGACAGCCACACGCTTTCAGTACCCAACTTAAAGTGTTTTAATATCACAAATATCCTCCCTCCCTTTCCCTGCCTTTCTCTCTCTCTCTTTCTCTCTCTCACACACAAAAAAAAACCTGAGCGCAGAGCAGCCAAAGCTTGAAAACACATCCAGTACAGTAAAGTCTTGTGCTTTTCTATATCAACTGTTTCATTATCTGAAAAAAATCCACAAAACGTCCTTTAACGTGAGAATGCCTCTATTTTCCAGACAAGCTGTGGTCAGTGTCACATCAGCCTCTTAAATATTCTCTACTTTCCTACTGAAGCCAGTGATTCACCCAAGATGGTGACACAGCCTCATCAGATCAGAGCTGTGCTATATGTGGGCCCGGAGACGGGAACATTTCAGCGTGCACAGGCACCAGGCAGAGCAGCGCACCGTGTGGTGGTAGGCTGGGAACCATCAGAGCAGTGTGGATGGCAGCCCATCCATGTAAAAGCTATCACATTATTTCACAGTGAGGTCATTTGGAAGCTCTACTTAGAGGAGCACGTGAAAAAACAAAAACAGTGAGTGGAATGACAGCGAGCAGAGGTTTTCCTCAGCAGAGTGTTTCACCTTCCTTTCATTCTCATCATGACACACAAGAGGACAAACTATCAGAATGGGACAGCACAGATGTGCTGAGGTGTTGGGGCCCAAACAGGAGGGAAAAAAGAGAACTGGCTTCTCTCATGTGCAAACTGGTGCAGGATGATTCTGTTTCATTTACACATAATGTAAACAGGATAAAGAATCATCTGGTCTGTGTGTCTGTTAATGAAACATCACTACTCATTTTAATAGAGATAAAGATGTGAGAAGACATCCCTGTGTGCAGGCTGCCATCACAAACAGGCTACAAAGGTCAGATAGTTGGTTCCTAATGATGCAACCAGTCACACTCTGCTCAGAAGCAGCAGTTCTGAGGCACAGTGGGACCCACACTCCCGTGTGCTGGAGCTCACATTTTTTACACTAGTGTTCAAATTATAATGACTATGCCTACTCCATCACCAACGTGTCAGTACGTTCAAATAGAAGGCAGACTACACCGTACCTTCGGGCTACATGATCCTGCAGATCGCAGGCTTCCAGTTCCAGCTGAAAACACTGGGTGATCCCGCGCTGTAAACACACGAACTACACACTGAGCGTTTTATTCCACGTTCACAACTTCTAAACGCGTCTCGTCGGTTAAATCCGTGCGCCAAAGTGGATTTACGCGCAGCTTGAAGAAAGAAAAAAACGTGGCTCCAGTATCCAAAACTTCATTAAACACACATCCACCGCAGGAGAACCATCCGAGAAGAGAAGTTTCTCTTCAGTTGCGCTCATCGATGTGCTGCTTTCTTCTTTCTCCACAGGTACGTGTGATACGCTTAGGGGACTAGATGAGCCTCCACGCTGATCGGCCGCCCTGTTCTCGGCTGCAGGCGGAGGGCGGAGTCAGCTTGTCCACATTTTGTTGAGACGGCTGTTTTGCCCTGAACTCCGCCGCCCAGACAACACTTCCTCCCCGCTGCCTACTGTATGCTGCTGTAGAGCCAACCCCCCCACCCACAACCGGGACCAAAGTGCTTCTACCACCAGAGCTGGTGGAAGTTCACAAGCTCAGTAGTCCAGACTTTCACTGGTGAAAATTGTGGTGCAGCATTTTCTTGCAATTTGTAACTAATTCATAAAAAAAAGTAAACAATTCAGTCTTAATTAATGAGGGAAAAGATCTGTTCCACTTTGTGTGAAACAAAAACAGCAGCTGGTGAAGTTGGAGATGATTTGATCCACTTCTGCGTCATCCATAATATTACATCAGTATTTATTAGTTGATTCTGTTTTGTTGTAAGATTCTGCATCTGTGACAAGTAACACGTGGACTAACTAAATGTAGTGTAGTGGAGTAAAACGTGCAATATTTCTCTCTTTTAATTATAGTGGAGTAAAAGTAACCAAACAGTTACACAATGAGAAAATATAATTGCAGCTTACAGAAGTATTATGTAAGTAAGTACACTACCAGTCAAAAGTTTGGACACACATAGAAATGACCATGTTAGTGAAAGAAAAGCAGATTTCATAACATCAA
>JAUMHL010000030.1:1165719-1190902 GCA_032362345.1 Sandelia bainsii
TTATGAAATCTGCTTTTCTTTCACAAACATGGTCATTTCTATGTGTGTCCAAACTTTTGACTGGTAGTGTATATTGTTGTGTGATCAATATAAAGCATGTCATCTTAGATCTATACTGTATAATGTATGTTTGTCTGCATTCTATATTTTGAAGTTTAAAAAGGTTATAGAAAAGTGAAGACAAACACAAAACAAACAAGCTGTAAAAAGAGCTGAAGTCTTGTTTATTCTACAAAGATGCCCTGAACAAAATGATTGATAGACCTTAGGCCTAATCCACATATACACAGATATTTTTATATGTAGCTTTGTAGACCTTTTAGACAATTCCTTCCAAGGTGAAGATTTTCAGTGCTTACAAGTAAACAGAGAAAACAGAGTTTTTGACTTGTAAAGTCAGTGTGTGTCGTTAATGCCTTCTCTCAAACAATGAAACCCTCACTTTATTTAATTTTATTACATCAATGTTTCAGGATCTGTCAGCTTTCAACTGCCAATTTTCAATTTAGCGTTATTTTATAAAGCACTTTTAGACAAACTAGTGCCGGTATTAGTGATAGTTCAAGCAGATTGTCTACAATTAGTATAACAGGTGTATTCAATCTCATATTCAGTCATTCAGCCTATTTAAATGGGATAAAAGTCCCTGATTGTGTTGTACAAGATAAAGAACAGAAAAGAGCTGTCTGAGGAGATAATAACATTTTTGCCAATCATGTTCAAAATAAAGACAAGACCATCTCCAAGCTTGACGTTTTTGTGACCACAGCTGCTAATATTATTAAGACATTCGAGGACCATGGGACTGTGGCCAACCTCCCAGGACTGGGCTGCAAGAGGAAAACTGAACACATGGAAAGTTCAAATGGTGGAAAAACAACCAAGGGACAGATACAAGCTGATCTCCAAGATCAAGGAACACCAATGTCCAGTGGCAATGTGTGGCTTTCTGAATGAAAGTGGGGTCAACGGAAGCTAATCTACAAAGAGCCAACTTTATAAGAGAAATATAAAACAAATTATGCTAAAATGTATGTCAACAAACCATAACAATTCTGGGAGAATGGACAGAGACTACCCCTTTAGTCAACCCAGACCCTCATGATGATGAAGCAGGATCATTCTCATCTTAAAGAATAATTTTAAATGTTTTTTTCTTGGGTCAGTTTGACTTTTTTTGAGTTGCTTTGTTTTAGTCAACAACCAGTTTCCAGTGCTCTGTATCTTAATCTATAGACCCACTAAAGCCATGACCTTCTATGCCCTGACTCCCTGCTGCTAATCCACCTACACTTTACCACACTCACTCTTTTAAGCGTGAGTTAACTTTTTCTTAAACTCAACCTTTTCTTTTCTTTTTAACTACCTCAACTGGCAACTATTTTAACAACCACAGTCTGTCTGTGGATGACGTACTGATCAAGTTTCACCCTAACCTGCATGAACGTTCTAGATAACACTTTAATGATCCCCAAGGGGGAATTTCATTTTATTTCATTTAAGACATCTCAGAGTTTCAGTGTTGTGTACAGGACACAAAATACTGTACATGTGAGAATACATAAAGCTTTTTTCAATCAGGTATCTGCACAAGATCAGGACCTGAGAGACCTGAGAATCATAGTACCACTTGAGCTACTTCAAATGAGCATGCAGAAGTAAACATTTCTACTTAACAATTGTAGCATAAAAACGTACTTGCTAGACCAACAACTTTTGTTTTGTGGTCTTGTTTTCCATCTTTGACGGAACAGGACGGAACAGGACGGAAGACTAACAGCTGTATAGATTGTTACCATCCACTTCAACAGAAGAAACTCAGGGAGCTTCAGAGAGCAATCAGCAGCTGCTTGCAATGTACTGACACTTAAAGCTATGATCTGGGCCTCAGCAGATTTGGACAGTACAGGAAGAGTTATTCATGAGGCTTGAAACTTAAACAGGGAGATCAGTGGGGACAGACAGGCCAGCTGACAGTCTTGGCTGTGCCCGGGACAACAAAATATATTCTTTTCCACAAATAAGCCCATTTTGAAAAATGATTCCTCTCAATAATTTATTTGGTTGAAGGGCCCAATTCTGGGCCCTCCCTCTACCGTGGGCAGTGACCCGTTTCTCCCTCCCTGTCGGCGGCCGTGGGGACAGACATGGGAATAATTGGATGGAAGCAAGGCACACTTGAAATACACATGTATCAAGAAATAAGCTTAGTTTCATAATGTGACAGAACTAAGTTCAGTTTGTCATGTTTATAACCCTGTTAAGGATATGGAGATTGCCCATCAGTCAGCAGAAACTTTATTGCACTGGTTGTTGAACTTCTGCTTCACTGCTTGATCTCGAGACTCGTACAGCTGTACAAATACAAGAAAGAAATACAGAGACAGAAAGTTTCAAAAGAGGGACTGCTGACCTGTCCAGGTGCCCGTGGTGTACCCTGCCTTTTGCCCAATGACAGTTGGGACTGGCTCCAGCACTTCTGCGAACATTAAGAGGACCAGCGGCTAGGATAACGGATGGATATATTTAGAGTTTTCAAATCTTTGAGGAAATGGGCGCACATGCACGAGCCTCATTCCTACTCCCACAATTTGCAATGAATGGCTGAAGAAATGCCCTTGAACACAGATTTGTATATTGATACTTGTGCCTGCTCCTCATTAGACCTATCAATGTGAAGAACAGAAGAGAAGCAGTGCACTTTTACTGATAAAGACTCATAGGCATTGTTCTCCACGTTGTCACACACGGTTGTGGCCATCTAGACCAAACAGCCACAGCGTGGAAGTCATCTGGTGGTTTTTATGTTGTGGTGGACAGGGGTCAACATGGGCACTTTGACCGGTCTGTGGATTCGCAGCCCCATAAACAGCAAGCTGAGATTCACTGTGTGTTCTGACAACTGTAACTTACTTTTACTCTACTGCTGTTCAGATGGAAATACTGAACTTGCTTGTACACAGTAACTAGTTAAAGGTTTGTAGATTCTTATAAGAACATAATTAACTAATAATGATCATGCATTGTTATAGATTAACCAGCTGTCAGTGCATAAAGTGGTCAAAATCAGCTCCACATTTACCAGCTGCTGTTTTTCTTCCACATCAAGTATCTAGGTAACAAAGATCTTGATCTCTCTGATAGATTTATTATTTAATATACTTATAATATATATTCAATAATGTTTAAAATACACAGATTTCTTAATTGCGTACATTTGTACTTCAAGTACATTTTAAGGCATATATTTGTTACATGAACTTGACTATAAAATTTGAAGTGGAATTATTTGGGGCAAGTATTTGCACTTGTATGCATTTTTAGTTGGGCTTGTTCAGGCAGACCCCCTTAAAGCTGCTTTGTTCATTCAGGAAAAGACAGACAACACCAGAAACTAACGCAGCTAACTTTGTGACGAAAGAAATGATGTAGCCTATGATAAAAACAAAAACTGCAGATCAGTTTTAAAATGGCTTGATACTGAATAAAAGGATATTCAACCTTAACAACTATGTTATGCAGTGGTACTCTACTAAATAAATAGTGCAAGGGCGCCCCCTGTTGCACTTTTTAAACCCGTAAGCACCAAGAAAGAATTATTTGTTTTATTGTATCATGGTGGGTTAGTATAAAAACACGGTAGACACATTACTGAAAACATTAACTATTTGTGGTAATAGTGACCTCATATCGCTTCTTATGCTGTGTGCTATTGTGTAATTCTTGTATATAGAGTTTCTTGTTGAAGTAAGCTAACTTGTTGATAATAATAGGGAGGACTTTATTAAAAGCCGTATATTTGGGCCACTGTAGTTATTTGTTCATGAAATTAGCTGATGTAGCATTCAACCAAACTTAAAGTTACTAGGTATTCAGGTTATCTCGGCCTCTACCTGCTGGAGAAGTTCGGTACCACAGTTACCGCACGGCGCCATATTAGATAGACATTATATTGCTGCGGAGGAAGTCGAGGAAGGGAAGCACGGCTCCAGATGATAAGGGTACTCAGACTGCAGTACTCAGTTTACAACACACTTTAGGTAACTGCTATATGGTTGACAACAACTAACTGAATTAAACATTTCGGGCAGCGGAGTCCGAGGCGTGTTGTTTTCGTCGTTGTTTAGCTAAGTTGCCGGCAGACATGACTTCCTTGACTCAGCGGAGTTCAGGCCTCGTGCAGAGGCGGACCGAAGCCTCGCGCAGCGCCGCTGACAAAGAGCGTTCGTCCGGCCAGGAGGAACACGAGCCCCGACGGGGAGACGAGCAAGATGATGACGATACCGGAGACTCCAAAGAAACACGGCTCACCTTGATGGAAGAAGTGCTGTTGTTGGGACTGAAGGACCGAGAGGTAATGACAAATACATTTTGGTCTATAACGCTGTGAATTCAAGCCAAACCTTTACGTTAACGTTTACGTTGGATGTTGACCAAGCTAACGTTGGCTAATGCTATATTTTCCTAGGTGACATAACGTTAGCTAGTCAGCGTTAGCATCTTTGTTTGTTATAATGCTAGCTATGGCTAACAACAATAATGGGCATCGTTTGTGATCGCTCGGGCTGATTTTAGCAGTGAATAACGTGTGTTATGGGCAGTATATTAAATATCATCTTGTGACAGTCGTTATATCTCGTTACACTACTAGTCAACGTTGTTTTTTTAAGAGAACGATTTGTAACAGAGGTCATGGAAATTTTAAACTGATTGGTTAATGATTTCTAAGTGTACGTGTAGCTAGTTGAGTTTTGGGGAATGCTGAATAATGTCTCACTGTGAATCTTTTAATCTACTGCTGTAAGTTACTTTTGCAGTGTGGCCTCTTATCAGTGAAGAAACACACTACTGAGCTAGAGATACAGTGCCAGCAACAATGTATTTGCACCCCATGTGCTGTTTTCTGTCTTTTATTTTACCCACTTTGAATCACAGTGGAGATTCATTGGAGAGGATTTGACACTTCTCAACAGAGGCAGTTATCTATAGAAGTTTGTATAATTTGAACCTAGGTGTGATAAGTCACAGGTTAAACTTGTCTATCTGGAATTTTCAACAGGTGGCTGGTCCACTTCCTTTCCAAAACTGTGAAAGAAAACAAAACCGCATAATGAAGGCAAACATTAAAATGAGTCACGAAAGAAATGAATAACCCTTTTAGAGACCATTGCAATTTATTCTTAAATCAGCATCTCTATGAGTATCCATGCTAATGTCTGTTAAATTCCTACACAAGAACATGTCATTCTGCTCTATGAGATACCTATTAGGTGATCACCTGAATCAAATCTTTGATTTAATTTAATGAGGTAAAGAGTGGTATATAGTTAACCAACAGCAATTTGAAAAACTGGTGGAGAGCAGCCAAAACACATGAAAGCTGTGATTGCAAATGAGGGTTATTCCACCAAATACAGATTTTTGAATGTTCATTAGTGAAAACATCATTACCATATTGTTTAAAAGTGAACAGGGGATTTGTTTGAATTATTCAAGTTCTGTAAACATTGCATCATCTCTCTTATTTTGACATATTGTCATTTCCTTTAAAGTTATGCTCTAAAGAACAATAGTTTTCTTTGGAAATATTGTTAGCAGCTCACAAAAAAATGAGGCAAAGCTTTTTAGTTCAATATTTGCACCTTTAACATAGGTATATAACACACACACATACATATATATATATGTATATGTATATACACACACAAAAAGTTAGGGATATTTGGCTTTCGGGTGAAATTTATGGAAAACTCTGACACTTTGTGCCAGACTTCTGATGCCACGATGTGTTCTTACAATCAGTTTGACCATCAAGAAATCTTCTGGAACAAATTTTGTAATTACATAGCAATGTCTTGACTAAACTGGATCCTGACTATGTGTTTCCATGATGTAGGGCTACACCTCGTTCTGGAATGACTGTATTTCATCAGGGTTGCGAGGGTGCATGTTGATCGAACTGGCCTTGCGAGGACGCCTTCAGCTGGAGGCATGTGGCATGAGGAGGAAAGGTCTGCTTGCCAGGAAGGTAAGACGTGTTGCTGCTTACACTTTTGCTACACAGATAAGTTATTTGATTTTCAGCTTTCTCACCTGCTGGTGTTATTTATAATAAAAGTATATTTTAGCTACAGTTCCATTTGAGTGATTGAACTGCAAAGCAAACAATATACTGTACAAAAGACCTTGTCAGCAGCACTGTCTGGTGTGACAGTGAATGTCAGCCAGTGATATGAGTTGGGCCTTGATGAGTTGGAAGAAAATGACACTTTGCATCTATATCAGCAGCGGGCGTCTGATAGCTACACCTTCTAAATGGCTGTCACCATTCTGAATGACATTCGCAGGTGATTTGTAAGTCAGATGCTCCAACAGGTGATGTGCTCCTGGATGAAGCTCTAAAACACATCAAAGACACCCAGCCACCGGAGACCGTGCAGAGCTGGATAGAACTGCTCAGTGGTGAGTTCCACTGCCCCCCACTGTAAATAGATCTACAGTGTTGTGAAAAAGTATTTGTCCCCTTCTTGTGTTTTGTTTTTCCCATATTTGTCACACTTATTTGATTCAGATCATCAAACTAATTTTTAATATTACACAAGTTTTAAATGATGATTTCATTTATTAAGGGAAGAAAGCTGTCCAAACCTGCCTGGTCCTATATGAAAAAGTAATTGCCATACTTGGTGAATGGGCAATGAGTCTTCTTTGCAGAATTGTTTTAATTCAGCAACATTGGAGGGTTTCTGAGCATCAGCGGTTTAAGGTCATGTTACAGCATCTCAATCGGATTAAAGTCTGGACTTTGACTAGGCCAAACTGTAATTTTCTTCTTTGCAGCCATTCAGAGGTGGACTTGCTGGTGTGTTTTGGATCATTGTCCTACTGCAGAACCCAAGTGCGCTTGAGCTTGAGGTCATGAACTGATGACCGGACATTCTCCTATAGGATTTTCTGGTTCAGTGTATCATGGTGAATTCATAGTTCCATCAATTATGTCTAGTTGTCCATGTCCTGAAGCTGCAAAGCAGCCCCAGACTGTCACACTGCCACCACCATGTTTGACTATTAGTTTGATGTTTTGTGAAAATCTGTGTTAGTTTTACACCAGACGTAAGTTGACCCACACCTTCCAAAAAGTTCATTTTTGGATATTCAAGATGTTTTTTGGCAAGTGTGAGATGAGCATTTGTGTTCTTTTTGGTCAGCAGTGGTTTTCAGCTTGCAACTCTTCCATTGATGTCATTTTTGCCCAGTCTCTTTCTTATTGTTGAACCATGAACTCTGATCTTAACTGAGGTAAGTGAGGTCTGCAGTTCTTTAGATGTTGTTCTTGGTTCTTTTATCACCTTCTGGATGAGTCGTTTTTGTGCTCTTGGAGTAATATTGGTAGACAGGCCACTCCTGGGAAGGGTCACCACTGTTCCAACTTCGCTGGAGTCCCAAAACCTTAGAAATGACTTTGCAACCCTTTCCAGACTGATACATGCCAGTTACTCTGTTTCTAATCTGTTCTTGAATTTCCTTAGATTGTGGCATGATGTGTTGCTTTTTGAGATCTTTTAGCTTCACTTCGTCAGACAGCTTCTGACAGTGATTTCTTGATTCAACAGGGTGACATGGCAAGTCTGGGTGTGGCAAGTGAAATTGAACTCTGAAATCAAACTTGATACATTAAATCATAATTTAAAATCTGCATTTTGGTTTTTACTCGGGTTACCTTTGTGTAACATTAAAAATTGTTTGATCTGAATCATTTAAGTCTGACAAATATGCAAAAAAACAAATAAAAACAGGAAGCACTGTATAAATGTGAATTCATGCTGTGTCATTATGTTTGTACTCTACTTAGTTTTGAGCTACTATATACACCACATGATTTGTACATGAAGTGTATGTTTGCAATTCAATAATATACAGTAGATAATAGCAAATAGTGTTTAGAGTTGGTCCATGTCTTGTCTTTAACATCAGAAAACTCTCAGTAGCTTCATTAAGTTTGTTATGCCACTTGGTGGAGATGAATGGTGTGATGTCACATGAAATGTGATACCAGTGTGTACCTTCTGTAGGCCTGCCGCTGTAGTTTACACTGTCTGAGATACTGGTACTCGCACCGTTCTTTGTATTGTCTTTGTCACAGCACCTTGTTATAAATTTAGATGAGCATATTATCTTTTTTGTGATAACCTGTTTTTTTGTTTTATCTTCAGGAGAGACGTGGAACCCCCTGAAGCTTCATTATCAACTGAGAAACGTGCGTGAACGGCTGGCCAAAAACTTGGTGGAAAAGGGCGTCCTCACTACCGAGAAGCAGAACTTCCTGCTCTTTGACATGACGACACATCCTCTAACCAACAACAACATCAAGCAGCGCCTCATCAAGAAGGTTCAGGAGGCTGTACTGGACAAGTGGGTGAATGACCCGCATCGAATGGACAAGCGGCTGCTTGCGCTCATCTACTTAGCCCATTCGTCGGATGTCTTGGAAAATGCCTTTGCCCCTCTGCTAGATGAGCAATACGACCTGGCCATGAAGAGAGTGCGGCAACTGCTGGAACTGGAGCCTGAGGGGGAGAGCATGAAGGCCAACTCTAACGAGCTGTTATGGGCTGTGGTCGCCGCTTTCACCAAATGAGGCTACCACAAAGAGGACAGCAGGCCTTTGTGGCATTCAAGTGGCATTGTGCATTGGGGTAGGAATCCAAGTACTGGCCCTAACATGGTGACTTAACTGACTTACAGTTTACCCTGTCTGGACTTGTGGAAGGGGATGCCCTCTTTTCTCACCCCTCCTTTCCCTCCCTCATTTTCTTTTCCTTCTGGATAACTGTCCTCGTTGATCCTTCATGGCCCTGATGTCTCATTCCTTTGTTCACTTTTGCTAAAAAAACGCATAATGTAACTTTGAAGAAAGTGGTTGCTGACGGTGTGAGTGAGGCCAAAATCCAGGTGTTGATTCATACCCTCTTTCTTTTCTGTTGGGTCTATCTTTGAAACTGTTTCTTAGAGGCATGGTATGTATGACACAGATTACTGAAGGTACCTTCCACGCATACCTTACAACACATTAACCCATGTGATGTATGTGTACAAATCCATGTACAGGGCAATGATGCTGTGTAGGAAAGACAGGTTAGCTGATGATCCTGACGAGTCTTTAAATGGATGTCTTCTACCAAGTGTGATCGAAGTTTCTGGATATGATCCATTTGGTGTCACAGGATCTTTGACTTTATATCAAGTACTGGGAGACAACATCCAAAAGTCTGAGTCTACTACCTAGTACTGTTATGCTGTGAACATTTTTACTCAGTTGATGCCTCTTAATCCATCTCATCCTTCCATTATATTCCATTACCTGATCCTGCTGTGCAGGGACACGAGGGAAAACTGTCCAAGCTCGCAACGGTACACCATGGACATGTTGCCAGTATATCACACAGAGACAACCTTTTATTCACACCTGCAGGGAAGTTTGCAGTGTACCTACATGTGTCAGGTCATGGGATTGTGACACTCAAAGGTATCCCCCTCTACCAGCTCGATTCCAACTGAGGATATTCCTGCTGTGAGGAAATAAACGTGACTCACTGAGCCATCCATGCCGCCTGACATTCCACCCCACCTGGCCGAGAGTCATGTGGAACGTCATTCATTCAGTAAGCTCAGACATGCATTGATGGAGGGCTGACTAGTATGACTTTCTTTATCAACTACTTAGATCTAAGCCTCATTGAATACAAAAGTCTCAAATGAAATGCTAAAACACGATGGATATGTGTTGTTTCGGCACTAATTTATGAAAAATGCATTTAGAATTGTTGAGCTCATAAAAATGCAAGGTATGATGATGGCAGGATAAAGTGTTATACTAAAAATGACTGAAGCTAATAATGAATTGTTAGGTTGGGTAGAATAACACAGCTGTGTGAGCTGAGCAGGCTAAAACACCCAAATCTTTTCATGGCAGCAACAAACTCAGGAAAGCAGAGCTAAACAGTGCTTCTTCCTCTGTTGGCCAAATTCATACAGGTGTAGTTTTCACTTATTAGTGAATTGAAGTCTAATGCAGGATCACTGCATTTATGATGTTTGTGTAAGGACCTGGACTTGATTTAAGAGAAAATGAAACCCTTTCAGCACATTGACTTACAGTGAAATATGTCCACAGTGTTTTTAGTCACTTTAAAACAGACGGGATCAGACACCAGCTGCTACCATTGCTCCCTCAAACATGAAAAGAACGCAATCAGCAACGGTCTCGTGCACAGAAATATATTTGATCTAATATATTGTCTGAATTTAAAGATAAAGAAACACATAGAACTTTGGAGCTAATAATTCCTACTCTACGCCACAATTCCATATAGCATCACAAAAGCCTGTCTTCACTTGGGAGGTTTGACTTCTGCACTAGTTGCTAACTCATGAGTCAGCTGGTTTACCATCTAGCACAATATACAGCAGGAAATCAAACAGCTTCACAATAGTTGAAAGGTGTTTTTTCACTTTTAATGGAGCTATGTTAGCAGTTCCCACCTGCTTCCATCTTTACGCTAAGCTAGGCTAAACATATTCCAGCCCTGTCACTGTATTGGGCATACAGAGCTAGATTAGATGCCGGTGTTATCATGCGAGTGCGGGCTCAGTGACATAAGTGCATTTCCTTATATCAGCTTCTGCTTTAATGTCCAGACAGTCGTACTGTGCAGTAAGTTGTGAGTACTGTCAAAATAAATCAACTGCATTTACTAAACTTTGACAAATCTGATGGATTATCTAACACACTCGCCAAGCGGATGCAGAAGAATCAAAAGATGGGCCCTCATTGCAGAAAGTGATGTGTATATACTTGTGTTTGTATCTGGCACAAAGTCATTTTGTCACAGTTGCACTCTCAGCATTCCAAATGATCATGGTTCATAATGTTGGAGGTTCTCTAAAAATATCCAACAAAGCCTTTTCACTGTCAATCATACCACGCTCTTAATTTTATATTGCCTCAACTTTCTGATTAAGTTTTTCCACAATTGTTTAACTGTTCTCTGTTGTAACACAACTTTTGCTACTCGACCTCGTATGTTTTGTGAGAGACATTGCTTTATTTACAGATAGCCTCCTGATATTGTATGTAGCAAAGGGCTGGGAGTGATTAGTCTGTGACTGGGGGGGAAAAGAAGACGTGAGCAGTCCACAATCACCTACTGTGGACTGAATGAGAGATTATATGTTATCTAAATAAAGGGACCTCTAGTCTGTGTACTTTTTCATCCTAGACAATAAACCAAGAGCTTTGGAAGTGCCTAATCATATAACTGATTTAAAGTTTTGTTTGAAACACAACCTCTTCATCCCACGCGAGGCCTCAGGTTTAGCTCATGTCTAGTTTATTGACTCTGAGGTTATTGACCTGCCGTCTGTGTGCAGTGGTGTGTGGGTGAAGTGTTAGGAATACAGATCCACTAAGATGTCCTATAATGAGAATTACTTCACCCTGAAGGAAGCAACACTCACCCTGGTATTTGTTGTGATGTGTCTGCCACCGCATTGTTCACTTTGTTCCCAGTTCACTTAGAAACATGAAACACAGCATGAGCATATATTCTCTTAACATGCCAGACAAATGTGTCCAGTGGCAGAAAGTAACTAAGTACATTTACTTACGTACTGCACTTTAAGTATTTCCATGTTGTTCCTTAATATTTCAACTTCGCTACATTTCAGAGGCAAATGTACTTTTACTCAACTACATTCATTTGCCAACTTTAGCTACAAGTTACTTTTCAAAATCCAAAAGAAGACAGTAATCAGAAGACTTTGATTGTGAAATTCACAAGCAACCCTTTAGTACTTAAAGTAATTTGAATTATTATCATTAGAGTCAAAGCATATGTTATTTTTGATACTCCAAGTATGTTTTGTGTTATTAAGGAACTTTTTGAATGCAGGACTTTTACTTGTAGCTTGTAGTATTTCACTTACTGTAAATAAATGATGTTCATGTAAACATCACGGAGAACACTTCGCTTCTCAGAGTACAGTAATGTTATTTATTGAAAAAGCAGGAATAATGACGCTGCAGCAGTACGTCAGCTCAACACTTCTCTGTGGTAATGACCGTGAGCTGTCAGTCGTTCTTAGGGTCTTGGATTTTTCTACATGCCTGTAACCAGCATATTCCCCTTTCCCTAACTACACTGTAGCTGCCATGTATGGATATTGTAGGGATGAGTTACTTAGTCTCTACAACTAAACAAAGTTAATATTGTGTCAGATATTTTAGTTAGTGTCAAAATCCCTGTTAAAAGGGGCTGAAGTTCTGACTGATTAGTTGCTTGATGCCTCAGGAACGTCTTCCTCCTGTTAGAGAGAGGAAAGCTTCATTAAGACTGGAACCGGCAATACATGATAACCCCTTAGGTTAAATGAACTGAAACCAACACCAAGTTGATGACTGGAGAACAAAGTCAGCGGCCGGCCCAACACCATGGCTGAGTGGGCAGAGTAAGTTGAGCTCACCTGGTTTTCAGGTAAAAACTCATATTAATGAATTTCGAAAAGCGAAACTTTTAATATTTCAGAATGTTTCTTTTTTTGCTTTAATTTCATTGATTGCAGCTTCCAGGTCATGAAAATCAAAAATCTGGTATCTCAAAACATTATCATATTTCTATCTGTGAAGATTCTCAGTCATCCAGGTCATGGTTATCTCAAAAAAACCGTTTTTTTTTTAGATTATCATATTTCATTTCAAGTTGGAGTAAATGACTATTCATACAACATATAAACACTATCTGTCAAGTTCAGTACCTGCAACCACAATCATTGACACCCTCCACAAGGTAAGACACAGAAGACATCGCTGAAAGGGCTGGTTGTTCGCACACTAAATTCATGGAAAGTTTACTGGAAGGGAAAAGTGTGGTAGGTGAAGGTGCACAAGCAACAGGGACGGCTGCAGCCTTGAGACTGCAGCAAAGCCATCGCACACAGACGTGCTTCTATCAAAGCAACCTGGTTAAATATCTTAGGACATATTCTAATATTTGGAGATAATGGATATTTGGTTTTATTGAGCTGTAAGCCATAATCATTGAAATGAAAACCAGATATTTCAGTTCACATGTAATGACTCTAGAATATATGAATTTCACACTTTGATATGTATTACAAATTTGATCTTTTACTTTTTCACAATATTCCCATGTTTGAGATGCAGCTGGTACAGCACAACATTTTGGTGGTAACTAAATCCAATAAATTAAAAGTTTTTAGAGCTTCAATACCAACCTCAAAGTGACTCATTCAATTCCTTTAACTTTCAGCTCATCTTGAACACGATTGAGATAATCAGGATCTGGATATCCATAGCTGCAAACACAATTACACAAACTCAGTCACTTCATATGGACAGTCCCTCTCCTCTTCAGTCCGGAGAATACAGCATTTACGATTTACAAAAACAGTACAGTTTTAACTTGCATTTGTGGCTGCATTGACAAATCGTGTTGAGTGACAGTGGTTTTCAAAGGATGGAATCATACTAATTCATTGTTTATTCATATTTCTGTGGCTGTAGAATATGAGCATGTCAAAATAAAACAGCCTGCTCATTTAGCTGCTGGCAGATTGGGACCACAGATACATTTAGTGGTATGTAATGCAAATCAGTAAACAGCAATATGGGTAAATAAGACTCCTTACTGTGTGGGTCCTCCATGTGTTGAGGTTTTGTGGTGAATGTCATTCCACGTGACCATGTTGCTCCTTCCGCTGGTGGTGGACTGACCAACGGTGAAGGTGAGTCTCTGATCAAAGGCTCGCCGCAGCAGTTTGAGGATCCTCCTGCCCTCTGGGGAGTCTGGAAGATAGGCTGTACGGGACACAGCTTCATATGGCTGACCAGGGTTAGGATGCTCCTCCTGCACACAGACAGTAGACAGTAGTACATTTCTCTGTTAAGGGGTGTCCTTTTTATTTTCTGCTGTCAGTCATTTCATATTGGGAGAATTATAAGATACACCAATGAGGCAGGTAAGACGTGCATTATGTAGTGCTAACACTGCAGAGTTCTTCAATGATTTTTCTTTTGCATAACTGTGTTGTAAATGATGATAGTTTAAAATCTATTTTTATTATCCTGTTCATGCTTTTATTTGAAATATGTACATAGAAGTAAACATACAAACCTGTACTTACATTCCTGGTTAAATAAAAAGTTAAAAGCAATGAAGAAGGCTGTGAGATGTGGCTGAAAGCTCCAGGAAAAGTCAGTAAGTGGACCCTGAATTCAAATGAGTTTGTCAAACTACTGCTTCAAACGTCCAATGCAACTTGTTCAGTGTTGTGGAGTCTTACCTTTTGGATACCACTTGGAATGTAATATTCAATGATTATTGTTCCATGCTTCTCATATCCAGGCAGAGATGAACTGGTGGTGTTGATATTCATTCTACCTCCATCAGGCTGTCTGCCGGTCAAAGTGCCGTATAGCTTTCCACATGTTGGGCAAACAGGCTTGTAGTCAAAAGCAGTTTTCAGACAGTCTTTGCAGAATGAGTGCTTGCACCGCAGGGTCACTTTCTTTGTTGTCACTATTGGATCCATACAGATTGGACACAATTCATCCTCATGATCTTTGCTGTGTTTAGGAGAAGGAGCCGAGGTTCTGCTGCCTCCACCGTCTGCTCGACCTTTGTGCACTGGGCTCTTTCTTGAACTTGATGTATGTTGGAAAATGAACTCCGTCAGTCTAGCAATGTGCATGAAAGGCCCCGTTACTTCAGTTTTGTTCTGTTTGGCTTCAAAAAGCAGTTGTGGAAATCTCTTCTGCAGGTCGTCTTGCTTATGTGGACTCACAGAGACAGACGTGACCTGCAGGTCAGAGGCAGTTCTCTGGTAGAATGTGATGAATCGCTGTCTGACCATGTTAGCACGATCGTAGGATACGGAGGCGTGACGTGGTCTTAAAGTCACCTGTACTGTGCCTCTGGGGTTACCGTGTACTGTTCTGAGGCCAGGCTGTGTTTCAATGACAAAACTATTTCCTTGAATTTTGGATAGTTCACTTTTGCATTTCTTCTCAATGTAGGCCATGACAGCTGCAGATACGTCCACAGATCTGACATGAGTTGAAGTGTGTTCACATTGCAGTTTGATAAAAACTTCCTCCAGTTCCTCATAGGTTCCTTGCACTGTGTAGCAGGAACCTTTTTTCTTCAGCTTATAAGGTTGAAGAATCTTCATTAGATTTTTGGAGTCTTTGAATTTAGCTTCATCGATGGTGGCAGTGATGTCTGTGATGAACTGCAAAAGGACATGACAGTTGAATTAATAATTATATATGCAAAGGAGGTCACCATTCATCTTCTTTGCGCTCGATGCAAACAACATTGTTGCCATACAGAACAGCATTCGCATACACACCAACAAATAGCGTGCAATAGAGTGCAGTCAGCATCATCACAGCATGTTTGTGCCAGCACACGCGTGTAGTGGCACATGCAGCACCATTGATAAGTGCAGAGTGCTGTTTCCTATAGCATTTATAAATGGTGGCCGGCAAAATGAAACTAGATTAAAACAGGTATAAAACACCAGATGACAGGGAAAAGGATATGAATTGTGACCTTTTTGGCTTTCCATACATACAATAAATTATATTTAACTGCAGTAAACACAGTTCTACTCAGAATTAGGATCAACAGCTTTCTCTAAGTGATGTGATATAAATGATATGTTATAATGGGGCAGAAACAATGACTCTAGAACTGAAGTGATTCAGAATAAAAAAGAGTTAAACTCTGCATCACCATTTGTCATGGAGCTGTCACAGTAGATGTGCTCACATGAATTAGTGTTCATAAACTAATGCTGCTGTATTGTGACTGAGCTGGAAATGAAGGAAAAATTAAGAGGTTAAAGCAAAAATGATGCTTTTCAAGATACTCAAAGATACTTTGCTCTACACGTTCACAGTATGAACTGTACACATGATGCACAATATAGAAATGGTTCATGTAGTAGATGAGGTCAGGTGTATTCATTTGAATTGGCGCGCATTTATTTTGAAGGTTAAAAGCACAAACCGGAAGTCAGTAATTTCATAGTTTTCTAGGAAAGTTATCGTTCTTCTCCGGCTCGAAAATCAAACATAGTCGTTTCCTTTTGTGAC
Source organism: Sandelia bainsii (assembly GCA_032362345.1). Lineage (NCBI taxonomy): Eukaryota > Metazoa > Chordata > Actinopteri > Anabantiformes > Anabantidae > Sandelia > Sandelia bainsii. The sequence continues at coordinate 1,181,897 of JAUMHL010000030.1, forward strand.
TAAGTAGAGAGAGATCAGATCGCTGCGTTTCACTGTGTCTTTGTCTTAAAAACAGCTACAGCGGTGATAAAGTATCAGATTAAAGTCGACCTGCATCGAGTGTAAAACCTGCCCGGTCCCTGATTTCACACCTTCTGTTCATGTTTAAAGTGTAAATAGATGAAACCTACCTCCATGCTGCAGAGTTAACGCCGTTGGGAAAACTGCAGCTTCACTTTGTTGCTCCTCTGAGCTCAGTGAAGTTCTAGTTTCACTTTCATGTTCAGGTTGTGTTCAGTCTTCATCATGTAACGTGTAGCGACGTCTGGCGGTTGCTATGGAAATAACAGTCAACAGAAAAACCTCTAGCACACATACAGTAGATACTGCACTGTACAGATCTGAGGTACTTGTACTTTATTTACATTTATGTTAAAGTATACTTGCACATTTTAAATGAATATACTGTGTACGTTTACATGTATTTGATTATAGCCTAACTCTGTCATATGAAGCACAGCTACTAAATGTGAATGTAACATCACCGCACTTTTATGTGTGTAAGCAGTTTTATGTATGTGTAAGTGTAGAAATAACTGTAGCCTTAAAGTGTGATCTCTTACTGTGGATCATACATCAGAAGGTTATTACTTGACCACCAGCTGCTCCATCATTGGAGTAATTATAATAATAATATATATATATATAATTAATTGTCATTGTCCCACACTGGAGAAGTGAGTTTCTACAGTAATGTGCACTTTGTTTTCAACTTTAAATGACTGCGTTTAACAAGGTAGCCAGGATTTCAGTCACAGAGGTATCAAATATACTGTATAAAGTCATATATAGCCCATTGTGCTGTTATGGTTCAGTTTTCTATGGAACATGCAGCAAAATAGGCCCAACAGGTTTATAACAGCAAAAACATTGTAGTTACTGAAATGACCAAACACGTCTATACACCTTGGCCTTGAGTGTTACTGAATAGAGAAGTTTTTATTGTATGAATGAAGTTCATTTAGGCCTTTAAGTGTAATGATTTTAACAAAGTGATCACATCATAATCATGGATGTAATGATGAATATCAGCTCCTGCGTGTCCTTCAAAATATGAAAAAGATGGGCGCACACATCGTTTACTAATGTGGCTAGTGTTTGAATTTGTCAAACACTGTAGGGCCAGTTAACAGCCAAGTATCATACAGGCCGCCTGGACTTATTTTGTTATTTCGACTGTAAAAGAGTCAGAAATCAGACTATGAGTGATTGCTTTTGCCCCTTTTTTCAGAATAACCGTAGCTTTCAATATCTGTCAGTTATTTTACATTTCTGTCTGTTAAGACAATGTTTACAACAAAAGTTTAAAATGGAAAAAACAAACAAAAACTGATTTTTTCAGGATTTTAATTAAGTAGAAACTGAAATTCAACATGAACACAATTTAAAACAACACCAACTCTAAATATGAACTATAATAAATATGTACAAAAAGGTTTTTGAGCCTTGCTCTCTCAGTTTTCCATATATTCCACTTTTATATTACAAATGTCCAGGCATTCTTGGGCCTGTGTGATATAGTGACCTCTGACCCTGGGTGGGACTCCTCTCCAGACAGTACACAGGAGGATGATGCCTGTTTAGCAGAAACCATCCTAAAAGATAGACATGTGTTAGTGTTGAAAAAAAGAAACTGAAGATAAGGTAGGTAAATTGAGCTAATAATAATAAAAAAAATAGCATACTTTGAAGACAAAAACTATAAAAAATGTAGAATGGCAGAAAAACAATGGAGATAGGCGAACTGAGTAAGTAAAAAACATAATTTCATTGACAATTGAAAGTCCTTTTGACAATCAAAACTAATAAAGTAATGTTACAGATATAAAAAACAACTTAGTTGTTAACTTAGTTCTGCTCCGTGTGTGCATCGATCCTTAGCTGTGATTGGATCTGCTCCGTGTGCATTAATCCTTAGCTGTGATTGGATGGTCGTTGCACGTGATTTCCTAACGTAAAGCTCGTCTTCTTATGTTTCAGGAACCGTTTGAATTTTCTCTCTAGCCCAAGCAGTTAAGGAGTTACGATAATGTGAAGCGGACATGCTAAAATCTAGGCGGAGCTCATTTTCACACGGCAGTATCGTGTGAATGCTTTGTTTTACCGTAATGGACCAAATATCCCCGAAAAGCTCGTCTTCTCAGCGTTCTAGAACCGTTTGAATTGTTCTAGTACAAACTGTAACAGAGTTACGGTAATTTAAAGAGCGCTTGTAAAATGGGGCCGCCGACGGTCCCTAGAGGGTAACATGTTGTGACTGACTCGCTTTCATTTTTAGTGAGTACAGCTCATGGGATATTATAGTATTTTCACTATTTGTCTGCCTCAACTTGATGAATCATCACTTTAAAGCTGGTTTTATATATATTAGCTGAAAGTTAGGCACAGTTATGACATTTGAGACATTTTAGTTTTTAATGTCCATCCATCCATCCATCCATCCATTTTCTTAACCGCTTGTCCTCGTAAGGGTCACGGGGGGTGCTGGAGCCTATCCCAGCTGTCATCAGGCGAGAGGCGGGGTACACCCTGGACAGGTCGCCAATCCATCGCAGAGTTTTTAATGTCATTACCTAGAAATGTGTGCACTATGAAGACAAATTCACAATTACTGTGAAAAAAACTCTAAAATGTTGATTTCCAACTCTGTTGTATCTTGATAATAAGAACATCATAAAGTCATATTTTCAATAAAACATTGGATTGAAGGGCAATGAATCATTGATTAGCAAACCTGCTTGTTTTCTGTGGAATATGTATGTTTCACACTTAACTGGGTGAAATATTGTCTTCATAGTGCACATATCTTCATATAATTATATTAAAATTTAGCACTTATTGGTTGCAGTTTTATTTAAATGGTGGAACAATTATTAGGTAATTATTATGTAATTATGATGTAATGTGGGCAAGGTTCCAATGCCAGACCAGTTTTAATGTACTTCAATGTAAAAACATGTATTTCTACACTCTTGTAATGATGGGAAACTGTTTCAGCAGTAAAACTAGGAATAAAATCTCTCGAACAATAGGAGAGGGCAGAACTTAAATAAACTCCTTCCATCACTGTTCAGTAGAATCAGAATCAGGCTACACAGAGATGGCAAATCAAATGTTTTCCTGTCTCTTGTTTTTGTCTCTATAGTAGCACAGATCTTGGTCCTTGTTTTTATTTATTAAATATATTAATAGAAATATATCTTTGTCTTTGTCTAGCTTTGAAAGTCTATTTGCAGTTTACAGCAGAAATGTGAAATGAGTTAACATTTAAAATTTTCTCCTGTCAGACAGTTTCATTTCTCTGGTGTGTAGCTGGAACATTGTCTTTTTTATTGCTACTAAAGGCTCCGTTTGTGAAGAGAAGAAATAATTGTTGATGATTTCTCACTACTAACTATTCAGAAATTAGGCAAGTGTTTCTGTCCTTAAATCTGTTCATGAATTTAACTTAACGATTTCTGCAGAAACTCTATTTATAAGACACATGGAACAAATCTGGACTCAAACATTCATCTTATCAACAGCATCAAGTTTAATAATGGTTAAAATAATGTTTTTATCAGTAACTCAGTTCAACTGATGCCCAGAGAAATCGTTTTTTTTAGTGGAGTACTTGTCTTTTTCTACTTGAAGTAAAAGATTAAAGAATGCACCAATTACTTCACCTTGACCAAATAATTTGAAGTACTACTTCCACTTGTAGTGGAGTATGCTTTTATTTTATTTTTTTTAAGCATTAGCACTTTTACATGAGCCTATATGTAACCATTGTGTCTTGAGTTTGTCTACTTCTACCACTTCTACTTGTAGCCATAGGATACATTTAAAAAAGTACCAGCCATGACCTCCATGACTTAGTTTTCTCACTTCACAAAGCAGCAGTAAAAAGAACCCAATCATCCAGTGGTAAAAAAAGGCCCCTAAATCCCTGGACCCTGGGGTCTTTGTCTAGTAAGTCTGTTCAGCAACCTATTATTGACTACTACCTAGTAGATTAATTAAGATTATAAACAACATCAAGGTTGAATGACAATGTGCTGAGCGGGGTGAACAGCTGGGGGCAGTGTTTGTCCACGTGTGTCTCTCTACTGTTCAGTCCACAGACAGTCTAAGCTCTCCCATTGCATATGTATTTTCTGTCGTATTTATCTTCCAGCATCAACAAGATAAAAATGACAGTGAGTTAATTCCAAGCACAGACACGATCACACTCAACAACCAATATGAAGCATTGTTCCATGTAAGATGACATTGTGTGTGTGGTGTGTGTCTGTTGTGTGGAACAAACATCCACATGTTCCAGTGTCTGACTGGGTTATTGTTGAAACAGGACTGTGGAGGCCTTATATTAACATTACATCTGCTTTTACTGTAATCAAGCCCATGTTCTTACTTAGGGGTCTAAGTCAGTGTTTCAGGTTAATTTCTGCATTGTCTTTTGTTATTGATAGATTGTTTTTTAAATGTTTGAATTTTACAGTTTATTCAACTGTTCATATTGTGTATACTATGTTGTATTTACTGTGTTTATATTAACAGTTGATCATTTTAAGGTCACTATCTAATTATTATGAAAGTCTGATCTAAAACATAACTGTGAATCATATCAAGGTGGTTCAGCATGTTCCTTTGCTGCTGCAAAAATGTGAGTTAACTGAGGTTGAAGTTATGATTGAAGATAAAATAGTTAAAAAACTACTTCAGTCAAGTTACCTGAACATGAGAAATCAAGTTCAATAAAGTAAAAATGTTAAGTTGGCCCAACATGTCAAATAGATATGAACAGAAAGTTTCCATCATGAACAGGTTCTTCAAAATGATGAGTCTCAGGAAGTTTTCATCTCTCAAACAATGCATGCTGGGAAACATGTTAGTTTTCTTTGTCTGGTTTTGTCGTTCTTTCTAAATTATTGAGCTGAGTCATCTCTCAGAATTTCCTGCTTTCATTTCATGTAAAAAGTCAAAAGATCTCAAGTCAGAACAACTTGTGTTTTTAACTTCTCAAGTGACCTGGAAATACATACTACACATAATTAACTTAACTAACTAATAATTAACGCATAAATATTTACAAGTTAACATAAAAAGATTAGTTGATTCACTACATTCCCATATGACAGATTTTCATTGGAAACGTCATAATATCTTGGAGATCTCCTTCACTGTAATGGGTGTGTTAGCGTCAGAACTGCACCATGGAAAAGTGGAAAAAGGTGGACACAAAAAGAAATACAATGTTGGTGGGGAAACAATGACTCCTGCATATTTTGTTTGAATCTAAAAATACAAGACAGGATGTAAAAAAAAAAATCTCATGTTCACAGACGAAGCACAGAGGTCATACTCTGTCCAGCACTATCATACTGGAATAGGGTGTAGTAAATGTGGCAGCCTCGTGGGGCCGTAGCAGATCCGCAGAGCCTCCATCATGTTGAAGGACTGTTTTTAATGCAGACAACTGAACTCAAGAACTCTGCTGTTTGACTTAAGATGATTCAGTTACCAGGTTTTTTCATGTTCATCTTGTTCTGTGTGATGCATTATTTCCGTTCCTGACCAGCAGAACCGTGGGTCACGTTACAGGATTAGACTTGATATAATTGCTATGTTTAGTGTGGGTCTAGTGTGAGGCGTTTTAAATGTGTTATTTCAATCCAGCACGGCTGATATTTCACACATAGGGAAGCTAATCTTGGTGCAGACAAGTATTAACTGGGAGCGATGACTCATATCTGGACTTGACTGAAGATTTATGACACACATGATGTAATCCTACAAGACAGTTCTGAAGATCAGCTTACAGCAGTGGATTGTTTTGTTCTTATCTGATACTGTAGCATTGTTTTGAAAAATTTGCCGTTGTTGTCAAATTATGAAAGTTTGGTGTATCTTACTCAGTGTTGCATACAGCAAAAAAGGAAAATTAATTGTGAGGAGTCCTGGTTTCCCACACACAAAGAGGGAAAAATAACCCTACAGCTCCTGTAGACTTTCCAAAAGGTATTTGACCAAATGGATCAAGCTCTGAAAATAAAAATAGCCAATTTGTGGGATTTGTGACGCTCAGAAAAATTATTCAAGTTCATAGTTGCTCCTGCGACAATGATTCTCTATGGTAAAAATGCTTTGGGGTCAGTGTGCATCTAGTGATCATCATGGAAGTTGCAGTAACACTGTTTCTCCCCAAGGTGAAATTGCTGTACTGCCCAAGGATGATCCTGGAGCTTGGTTTCTTTAGGTTCAGTTTTGTGTGAATTAATGTAAATAAAGTGTTATTAATCTGACATTTGTTCTGTCCAGTCACTACGTTTTCCGTGTGTTTTTACTTTGCGTTTTCCATGATGCTGCCGTGTTGTTGTGTCTTACTCTCTATTTTGTTATTGTTTTTTGCACCTCAGGGCCACCGTACTGTGGTGGGCCATCTCTTTGTTCTATTTCAGAGCACGATTGTTTCCAGTAAATTTCATGGTTCACTACAATGTGAAATGTCTTCTACATGTATTGAGTTTTTGATTTGATGGTGGCACTCATCTGTGCTTTATGATGTTTAAATGATCAGTGATGTGTCAAAGTTACCATGACAGAGCACAGACACAAAGAATATAATATAATAATACACCGTTTATTATGTCAGTAGACTTTCATTGGTACAGTTGCTATGTTTGCTCCAGTTATGTAAAAATAGAGTCTGACCAATAAATGAGTCAATATTAACAATTGTCTGACAGCCATATCTTTTCATTCTCCCATCTTTTGAATAAACTTGTGAAAACTATTTTATTGTACTAAATCTTGCAGCAGTGCCACCTACCTCCAGTAATAAAGCAGTATCTGCTTAGTGTAGATGCTCATTGCACAACCGCAGCTAATAGTGAGGTTGCAAGTTCCAAAATAAAATAATACATTTTATAATAGCCTAACATTCATGTTTTCTCTTCCAAATAATTATTAACTTAGGTTTGACTAACCTGGAGGTTTATTTTATGTCAGACTTGTGTTTTGTATAAGTATAAGGCAGGAACAGAATGACAAAACCAGCCCATAGAATTAAAATTTAAAACTGAATTTGTATTTACGAGTTATGTTAACAGCAGATTTTTAATGTAACAGCTAGTCAGGGTGTTAGACAGTGTGTGCTGGCTCGTGTTATGCGGGGCCAAGGATTCAGACGCTCTGTCATCTTGTTTCAGTTGACCTCTTGAGTCCGGCCAAGCATGGGTCAGTGTGTTTAGGCCCTCTCGTTCCACAGTGGCCAGTGGTACCCTTGTTTGAGAAGAAAACTGAGCTAAAATCAATGTGGGTCAGCTGCTCAGACTGTAGCTGGTCAATAGCCCAGCAGGACAGGCTGAAAACATGTTTCTTCATTTGACTACTGAACAAAATACAGCTGACAGAAAGCCTGCTACAATAATATGACAGTGTTAGAGGGTGTTGTGGGGATACCAGTCTTGTTGGTACAGTTTAATGAAAAGCATACAGCAAGTTACCAATGTCAGTACTGTCCATAAAAAGATGTACATGAGTTATAGGATCAACCACTATATTTTGCAACATATTTTTTGAGTGAATGAAGCATCTATTTATTACTGGAAAGCAAGTCACAAGGAGACTGTTGAGGTGGATGATGGGCATGTTGCACAATAAATGTATTGGGGGCTGATGACTCCCTTCCTCCTCCTTGCATGCAGCCATCATGTATTGGTACTATGGACTGCCACTGCTAACAGGCTAACAGTGTCAAAATTGTGCTTTTACTCTGCTGTCACAGCCGTTGCTGTAGCAAAGCGAAGTCAGAAACAATGACTAGAGTCCTTTAATCAGTTTGTGGCTACGCTGGTGCCTGACTGATAACACAGGAACTGAACTGCAGCACTGCAGCCACTGTATCATTTTCATTGCCCACATCTGCCCCATTAGCTTTAGATAATGGTAAAGCTTTTCACACTTGGGATGGCCCATGAACCATCTGAGCGATTTGCATCTTTAGGCCTTGAAGCGTAAGCATCACTGATTGCAGGCATTTTTGAAATTGGACTAACAGCGAGCAAATAGACTGAATGAGAATTTGAACAGCAATAGCAGCTTATGCCAATGACCAAACATTTTAAAATAAACTTCAGTGGCAGCAATTAATGACTTTATTACTGTATGACTGATTAAAAAAATGTCTGGAAAATATTATGTGATTGTTGCTAGAAACTTGTGATTATTACCAACTGCATTTCACTGCAAATCACTACGCTGTCATTAAAAAAGTGAGTAAGTGAAATATTAGCAATTTCCTAGTTTTCTGCATAAATTGGTCATGAAGTATAAAACACACTGACATAGCCACATGTTCTGAATCTGTTCATTTCAATCCCACACAGAAACCATGTGATGTTTGCTCTGAGTGAAATATTCAACCCCCAAACTCATGTTCTTTCTCAGTGCTTGCATCCTTATCTCAGCAATGACCTGCCTGTGAACAGACAAAAATATGAAAGGAAAGTTGGTATTTGAATGTTTATGTTATGTTTTTGGTATTTAGAAAAGCTGAACTCTTACCAAAACATAGCAAAATTGTACAGACACTCCTCTTCAATACTAGTGCAGGAAGTACTGTGGCCATTATCTGGTAAGATAGTTTGGTAGGGGGATGAGTCTGATCTGATCATGCAGTAATGTCATGAAGTAACTATAACCACATAAGTGAAGAGAGATAAACACTATATACATATTTTTGAAAAGTAGCAAGGTAATGTTGTGGATGATTAAAACTTTCCTACAGGAGCAGTATGCAGGGGGTGGACAGACCCAAGCATTAAGCATTACAAGTTTCTTTGCATTATTCCTAGAAGCACAGGTCGGGGTGGAAGAGTAGCAGCAATCTGCAACTCCAGCTTATTAGTCAACCCCAGACCTAAACATAGTTATAATTCATTTGAGAGCCTCACTCTTAGTCTCTCAGATCCAAACTGGAAAAGT
>JAUMHL010000030.1:1191002-1208686 GCA_032362345.1 Sandelia bainsii
TATTCTGTATATATATATTTTGTGTAAGGTCCTAAACCTTACACTGTAAAGTGCCTTGAGATGACTGATGTTGTGATGTGGCGCTATACAAATAAAGTTGAATTGAATTGAATTGAATTTGCATTATGATATATAGATGTTCCTGTAGCATTGTTGAGACTGTCCTTCCATAAAATATGAGGTCATGTGTACCAGCAGCTTGAAATAACAGACAAAGATGTATTACAGTTGCAGTTACAGTGGCAACATCTAGTATTAAATATGATATAGTCACGCACTATTTAGATATTTAGATTTAAAGTTTCATAGGGAGGAGGCTAGGGTGGGTGTGTCAACAAAGCACAGTACTTTCCCACAGGAGACTGGAGTTTTTATTAATGTGAAACATTTTTTGTTGTTATTGTAGCTGCGAGGATGTTACATGTTTGAGTTATTTTAAAACAAGACCTGCTACTGTAGCTATGGGGTAGAACTAGTAGGGTTCTTGCTGGCAGTGACCTCTCCATGGAGAGAGATGGTTTGGTGCCAGACACCACTGTCACCACGTGCAGCAGTGAACCAGGGCCTGAACCTGGTGATGCAACACAGCCTTTCAACAGAACACGGAAGCAATGGAGTGAGTGGAGAACCAGGAATACATGGCTCTTATTGTGTGATTCTTATGTTGTTGTTATTGTAGCTACATGGAATGTTACTAATAGTGTTAGTGATTATGACTAGTGATAATGTTATTTATGTTGCAGGACTTGTTGGTATTGTTGCAGTGTGTTGTAGAAATATTGCTTGTCTACATGATTTTTTTAAATGAAAAAACTCACAGATGAGTTTGGCAGGATCTACAAGGTAAAAACTGTAAATGAATGATGGTTGCATTAGAAATGTTCATTGATGCTTAAGAGTAACATCTAATTTCATTTTAATTTTATGTTACCGCACATCATCAAATGTAAGTGAATGACTGTGTTTTATTGTGACTTTTGCCATGTTTTTTGTGCCAAATGCTGAAAGGCAGCTCTGTGGGTCACAGCCCCTGTCCTCCTCTACACCCAGCTAGCAGGAACAAAAGAGCAGAGTAGCACGGTGGAGAAACAGGCTGCAGTCAGGGGCTTTTTGGGCCGCCTGCATCCTCAGGGCACTTTATTTGGGGCACCCTGAGCCTCCAGAACTTTTTTTTTTTTTTGCACTTTGGAAAATATTGACACTCCCTGAGCTCTCAACCCAGTGCCATTGATTGGAGCTTAAGCTTCACAACTGAACCCTGCCCAAAGCTGCTCCAAAGTATTGGCGTGATTAATTAAAAAGAAAATGGTTTTTAGTATGGCTGGCTGCATGGAGAGTGGCAGCGGCAGTGACACAGAGGGGGAGGGACAGTATACACATAGACACATTCACACACATACATGCACAAGCTGATTGGCACACTGCAGTGACTGCGGGGCGAGGGGAGGTGTATGAAAAACATTAACCCACAATGCACTGCTGAGTTTTGACAGGTTCCTGCTTCAGGGCTGCTGAATTTATGAGCCATTACTCCTGCCGGCCCGGAATCTAGTTGGTGCATTATGTTCCATGTCATCCACCATTAGTGGAGCAGTGACTGACATCCATTGAGAAAGCCAATGCTCTCTGACACTGGCCAGCTGATAGGGCCAGCGTGACATGCTTGGGCCAGGACGTAGACACATTGTTGTTTTGTTTCCAAGCCCCCCTTCTCTTTTTCTTGTGCATCCAGTTGAGTTCATGCCTGCAATAATCAGGGGACAATACTGCAACCTCCAAGCCCTCACAGCAGCCATTGTGCTCTACAGTAAGCTCCAGCTGGCCTGTTTCCATTTTGTTTTTTTAGGACACTGTGGACTTGGGTTGACTCCATGAGAAGGATTTACTTTAGACTGTTTATGTCATGTTTAGATGGTTATATGAGCTGTATGTATGTGTGTGATGTTGTATACATGTTCAAATGATGCTTCATCATGTGTGATAAAAGTAGTAGTTTCTCAATTTTACTCAGTCTATAGATGAGTCCAAAGCATATCATTAACATATACAAATGGAAACAAAAGACACTAAAAATACACATTTGGCATGTAAACCACCTCTATTAGTAAGGCTGCAAAGGCTATTAAAAGAACACTTAGGTTTCTAATCTCTCCAGTTTTAAGTATATAATTTATCTTTGGTAATATCATCACTACATCACATAGTGATTACATTAATCATGCCCCACAAGGATAAGGTTAAACCTGACTATTTTGTCAAACTTTTTGATAGTAACTGTATGATCAATTTTAAGTTAAAATCTTTAGGCTCCACTGAATTTTAAAACCGCAACCTCCTCCTTTAGACAGTATTAATCTACACATAGAAAATAATATCATCTGCATATAAAGAAATGTTATATTCTATATCATGTATGCCTTTAATGATTTGTATCTGCTCTTATTTTAAAGTGAGCCACCCTGCTTTGTTCCTTTCTGACTGGCCAATAATTTAGTTATATTTCTAATATCCACATTCATTAATTGATATAAGCCACTGCATGAGAGGCCTATAGGTCTGCAGACATTACTCAGTTTCCTTATGACCTCCCGTACTATTACAAGCCTTGTTCTCGGTGTGATCTTAGTTGATCAACCACTCCCGGGGACAGCAACAATGGTGCTGAATTTTCTTCATTTGTACATGATCTGCCTGAAAGCCAACTGGTAAAGTCCAGAACAAAATTATTTTGTTACCCATTGCAGCCTGCTGAGTATCAACAACTGTTCTTCACATTTGTTCAATACACTTCTGTGGGTTAGGGTTAGGGGATTAGGCTTACAGATAGAAAAATTCTGTCTTTGAAGCATCACTCTATATAGTGTATACTGTACATCTGTGTGTGTATACTTTATGTATACATACAAAATTGAACCAATATGCTTTATGTTTCGTGAAACATAGGCCAAGCATAAAGTTCAATAAAAGAGCAGGGACCCTCGAAGCCAGTCTGTCCTCATCAGAATACAGTCTAAATAGCTGTTAAATGGGATGACGGAGGTTAATAATGGCATTCACCCCCATCCGTTGTTGTTTACACACTTCTTAGGGAAGGTCAATGTATTGACCTATCTGGATATGGGGGGCATGCACGACAAAATGCTGACATATAATCTGTGTGGCCTTGATGTTCCATTAAATGATCAATTCAACTGGTTTCAGGGGTTGGGGGTGGGGTGCTCAGGGACTGTGAGCTGGTCAGTATCTGTTAGTTCATTGGTGGAGTGATTAATAAATCAATAAGAGCTGGAGAGAGGCCTGCCTTCTCTTCAAAGAGCTGAATGAAAGGTTGGAGTGTGTCTTTCTCACATGTGATGATCTCTTTCACGCTCTCAAACGTTAAGTGACATCTAGAAAAAGCCTGGTGATTTTGTTGCGGTGCGTAGCGTCACAACCAAATAAACAAAAAAGTTCAATGACTTGCAATTCCCTTTAGAAGACTGGTGCTGGCTTGGATTTAAAAGACATGAGGTTTGAAATGTAAGTCCTAATTATTGTTGCTTCTTTGAACCCCAAGGGATTCAAAAACAGCTTCTGATTCACTGGATCATTTTGATTAACTGGCCTTTAATAGCAGACAAAACACACAGAATGCTTTTTCATCTAAAATTCTAATTCTTACCAGTGTACATATAGATGTGTACATGTAAACCAAGGAAGCTATAATTGTTGCCAGACAAGATAATCTCTCGAATGCTTCTTTAAATTCAAAATAAAAATAATAAGTTGATTTTTAGTAGTCTAAAAAATGAAGTCCAGTATTCTGGCAGACAGATAATATAAATGTATAAATAGACAGAGATATACTGTGAAATTGCGGTTCATAAATACAACATAAATTAAGAGCGTAGACACATACCCTTCATGTGTTCACTTTACATAACTTAAATAATAATAGCAATAATGTCAGTGTTATAGTTTTCCTTCCATAACATTAAACTGACACAATTTTCAGTGTTTTCACCTAATTATTTTTTTCTAGTTCAGAAAAATGAGCAAACATTAGTCAGCGCTACATCAAATTTTAAAGACTAAAACCAGCTTCAGTTGTAACTTAAAAACAGATGTTGAATTTCTGTTACATTATAGTCACACAGTTGGTAAGCTTAATAAACAACATGTAAATTGTCGATTTCTTTTACACGTTCTTGTGTTTGTTTGAACTTCAACAATAATGTAAAAATATCTAATTATTAGATAAATCTAAGACAAGTTGTCAGTTTCTTGCTCAACAAAACCTGTTTTCATTTGACATTCAAAACCACATTGCACCAAAAACTGAAGTGTTATCTAAACATTAAAATTCTATTTTTTAGAACACATACTGAAATTGAAATGAGTCCAGCTGAATGTAAATTCCATTTCTGTGCATGAACTTGAAGCAAGTACTAAGTACTCTAGAAGGCTACTGCAAAAAAAAAAGAAAAAAGAAATCTGAACAAAGCCTCTATGGTGCTAGATAAATAGTTTACACATATAATAAACCCAATAAGCACACACACACACCCAGCCCCCCCTGCATAAACCTGTGGCCCTCATTACTGAACCCAGATGCTCTATTGGTTATTCATTTGATGGAGTTTGTGTTCAGTGATTGGGCTGCGCCTACCCTGACATGTCCTGCTGTTGATGAAGCTTTCAGATGAGCTGAAGCAAGAAAACTAATAAAAAAGAGTAATTAGAGAAACCAAGTGTCACATGTATTAGCGAAGCTGCAATTTGTGATCATGCTGTTTGTTCATCAACAAATTTGCTCACCTTTGCAGGAAGGGCCTCGGTTCCACATTTAACCAACAGGGGGCAGTAGCAGCCCACTGCTCAGAGGGGCTTGTGTCCCAGTGGAGCCTGTGTACTGAGGTGAGGGAACAGAGATGGTTGCCACATGTTTATCGTCTAATGTATCGTAGTATGTTTAAGTGGATTTCAAACATTTCCCTTGGAGGCATCTCTCTTTTGAATGTCCTCCTCCGTGTAGGGAAAGGATGAAATGATTCCTCCCTGCAGCAGCTTCTGGGGTAATGAAGGGGAACTCAGACACACACACACACACACACATATACACAGTTTTCATACTACTGGTTGTCTGTGAATGGTTGAAGAGGTACAATGTAGCCAAAATTATTGTACTCTATACCGGAACATATATTTAAATGTATTTGTATACACTCATACTCCATATTTATATGCTTTTAACTTGAAATATCTGTAATTGCATCTCAGTAACACTAGTGTATCCTACTTTCACTGCAAAGAAACAGTGTGATAGTTATAGGCAGTGTGATATTCCTTCATGTTCATAGTTTACTGTAGTGAACTATTAATGGAAAAAGATGGGAAAAATGCCATCCATAAAGGTAGAGAATTAAGCCATAAAATATGGAGAAACAAACACAGGTAAGGCAAGTTGAAGAGTATTAATTTTCTCACATCAATAAGCTGGTTGGTTGGACAGCTTCCAAAGCTTCCAGCATGGTGTTCCAGAGCGGCTCTCTGAAAGTCTCAGTACTGACTGTTTCAGTATGGCATCAATCAAGCATCTACTCCATGGTCTATACTACTTTACTAAAAGCTCCAGCTAAAACACAGGTAAACATAAAGGTCAACTATGATTTACTGGATGTCGCTTTGACAGCGTGCATCAAGGTTCTTTCCACTATCATTACTCATAAACACGACTAGCAAACGATGCAGTGTGATGGAAAGGTGGTGAAACTGAAAGCAGGTTGTCTGTAGAAAATCTGCTGCTGCGGCTGATGTTCGAGACAAAGTTGTGTCCTCCAAAAGCACATGTCAAACATAGTTTTTAAAGCAGTATGATGTTAGTGCTCCTTTTAAACTACGGAGCCCCCTAGGGGTCATGAAGTAGACAAAAAATATTTAGGTGAAATAAGTGGTAGAAAAAAAATATTTAGGTGAAATAAGTGGTAGAGAAAAAAAATTCAGACGATGTGGTAGGAAAAAAAATCAGACTCCCCGCCCACACGTTAAACAGGCCGACGAATGTGACCATAGAGCTGTGAATGTGAATAGATCTGTCTCTATATGTCTGCTCTGTGATCAGGGCTTTTCTGGAAAACCAGAAAAAATGCAACAATACGTATGTCCAGAAAATGGTCTAGATCCAGTATTATGAATGAATTGGTTTATTTGGTAGCATTATTGGTGTTAGCGGTGCGCTTTTAAATGAGTTCCCCCACACCTGAGGAGGAGACCTGAGGTGGATACCCCACCCTCCACCCCATCTAGTAGCCTACAGTACTTCTGAGTGCCTGTCAGGCAGCTCCTGACCGGCTCACAAAGTAGAATTAAAGCACGTAATCCAACAAGCTTAATTAGGAAGTAAAGGAAACAAGTCACCACTTATTTCACCTAAATATTTTATTCTACTACGTGACCCCTAGGGGGCTCCGTATAAACCTAAAGCACTTTACAAATTAAAACACTGAAGTTCTTTGTTTAATCAAAACCCAGTAGAAAAAGTCAACTGGTTATTTGCCACATGAAAAAAAGAAGAAGAAAAAGAAGTATTGTACTGTCTTTCTTGTGACTACAATTACATACTTGTTACTTGGCAATGTGGGTAAATTGTTCATAAATGTTTCTGTATTTTAATTATGATATGATTTTCTATACAAAATGTGAATGTAAACCCAGAAATGATACTATTTAATACAATGTAATAATATATTATGAATGTACTCTCCTAAATGCAACGTTTGACATTCAGCTGCTGTGAGATTGTCCTCCTGTAAAATATTCCTGCATTACAAAATGACCAAAACAAATGTATAAAACTTGGTCTAGTGTCTGTAAGAAACATATACATGGACAAGTAGTATTTAGATGCATGGACATTTCTAGGGAGGAGAGTTGGGTCAACAAAGCACAGAACTTTATCTTCTTTTTTTTTTTTTCAAAACTTAACCATGTTTATTTAGTACCTAAACCTAGCTGCTATGTTTACATAGTTGTAATCCAGCATTTTTGACAGTTTAGGATGAAAAATTGTGTCGTGCCAGCCGCAATTTCATCTGACATCTGTTGACAAAGGGGCGCTCTTTCAACTAATGCTTCTCTGGGACCTCTGACAGGGTTGGGACAAATTAAACTAATAACAAACTAATAACAGGTAGCTGTTCTCTTGCACTAATGATTTTTTAATACATTCTGTGGAATATGTTTCCTATTTATAAATACTAATATTACTATAGTGTCACATTGTATTAATGGTACGATGCATCATTAGAACATGAATAAAAAAATCTTTTTTTTCTCTTGTGTTTTTTTTTTTTCCTTTTTCAGATTTGTCTCTCTTAGTTTAGAATCACATTACCTTTCCTCTCTCTTGTAACCCCACATCAAAAGCAATTTTCCTGTCGGCATAAGTAACATATAAAGCAAAAGTATTAATAGGAACTGTGAGGAATGAAGATCCATGTGTTCTGTTCTTGTGTGCACATTTCCCCATATTTTGGAAAACTCATTTAAGATTGGTATTTAACTCTTAAAGGCTTGTAACAGTAACAGTTTCTCTGTTTCTTCTCTGGAATTGATTTATGTCTGTTTCTTTTGCAATTTGGTTGAACTGATCGCATTTGTGGAGACCAGATAGAGAAACATGCAGTATGCACATTCACCATTTAGCTTGAGAATAATTGTCAGTGAATTTTCAGAATCAGGTTAAATTGAAATGACAAGTTAGTCAAGGCGGTCTAAAGCCCTGTCTGAATATGACATGAGGGAATTTTCCATCTGGGTGCATGTGATTATTGATCTGAGCAGCGGACACTTCCAGCAGCGCACTCATATAGAAGTTGGGCTTTTGTTAAATGTTGCATGCCGGCTAGTCAAGTTATTCATGCTGATGAGATGGATGCTTATGTCTGACCACATTCACTGGTGAAGTCTGGATATTTTTGAATGTATAATGTTTGCATTTAATAATTTAGGTGTCTTCTTTGTAAGGAATAATTCAGGAGTGGTTTTGCCCCACTGATAGTGGGCCAATCATCAGTCTGTCTGGAATTTTACTCTTTAGTCTAGGTGAGATCCTTTTAGGACCACTGTCAAGTCAAACATTCCCCTCATCCAGTACATATGTACTGTATTTACTGTGTGTAGTTCCCACTGGTACTGCACAATCATTACAAATTATATTTCCACACAGGATCAAAATCTTACTGGTAGACTGAAATGTACTGAGAACATTTAAGTGTCCAGTGAAGCTTGAATTGTTCATGGTCACTGATTACTGAAAGTGAATTTCCTAGTCATTACATGGTGTGGTTCAGCAGGATACAGTAAATATGTATACAGAGACTGAACGGTAAGATGAAGTGTAATTAAACAAAATTTCATGAAAAACACACATAATCTGTGAATATCCTGAATATTGCTACAAAATATATTCAATCAGCCGCTTGAGTCTATAAATATAAGTAAGTATATAAGTAACAGCCCAGTGTCTCTGAGGGACGGTGTGTGCAGCTCTCATTATTACAGATAGAAACTCTATAGAGTATCTTCCATCCACAGAGACACAGAGGGCCTGTCTGTCAGGCCTTTCAAGCAGCTAACAGACAGTGATTAATCACAGTAGAAACCTGCCTGTCACAACTGAGGCAGTGGTGGGACGCGTCGCTGTTGGTTGCTGGTCTTTGTCTAGGACTAATCTCTGTGCAAGATCGACTTCAAAGTAATGGCAGCGCTCCCAGTGCACTGTTGCCCACAGGCAACATCTCTGCTCTACCTCCATCCCATAAATCTCAAGATCTGATCACACTGACAGGTTGTTATTAATCTGAGTAGCTGGTATGATATCTCCATGGATGACACCAAGGCTTACAGTGGGTAAAACAGGGATCACATGGTGTATCCCTGCAGTATTCTGTTACATGTGCATGTGTGGACCCACAAACAATAGTAGTGTGGCATCATGACAGGAAGTAGGCATATGTTTCACTCACCTCGGTGGAAATAACTAATAATAACACAAGATCTTGAAAATATACAAAGTATTTCTGAATTATACTGTTTTAATTTTAGTGTTTAAATTGTGGTTAATCATGTGAATCTAAACAAAAATCTCAAAAATACGCCTCAGAATTTTTTTCCTGTAAGATCAAAACTTTGTGAAGAATTCCCAGACCCTCGTCCTGCTTCAACTTGAACTCTGTACTTACTGTAGTTGTGTTCACACAGTTTTCCTGTGCTGTGAGGGATCATGCAGACATGATAGAGATGTTGTTTAGCAATCTGGATGAGCTTGGTTTGTTTCCAACCTGTCTGACCACTCATCTTTCTTGACCTGTTGGACTTTGTTCTAGTGACATGGCCGGATTAGTAGATCCTAACAGTTATTGCAGAGTATTGATAACGATGATAACATCTACATCAATCTACAATTATATATATTTATTTAGAATTATGATTAAATACATTTGCACTCTTATTTTCCCTTTTTCACATCCGGACTCTTATTTTACAACATAATATTTGCTATTTCACCATAAATATTGATCTTGTGATAGACTCTTACATATATTAGCGATAAATGATTTTATCCTAGCAACAGAAAAACATTGATTATTAGCCTTTTTGTTCAGGATTTCCTTAATATTTAGTGACCTTTGAGGAGACTTAAATTGCTCTTTGTTTTCAGTTTACACCCTGTGGCAAACAGACAAAAACTGTCATACAAAAACATAAACAGTGCTGTCTTAATCCTCTGCTGAGTGGAACCCTAAAAGCAGATCAGTCAGTACCCACTGTGACCCTGGCTGAGGTTTTGTCATCTGGCCCCTTTCCATATGGGGATGGTACATGTGTGTATGAGTGTGTGTGAGCTTGTGTGTGTGTGTGTGTGCCGAGTCTTGTTCCACAAGCAGCTGTTCAACTACCCCCCCCTTTTTGCCTCACAGCATGCTGCTCTTCAGGTTGAGAGGTCCTGTGCTGCTGCTAAATGGCTGAGCCGCTGGTGGATTAGCAGCTTGAGACGAAGAGGGAAAGTGTGGATGCATTTATCCCCAGCTCATAGCGAGCTCTGTGAGGAAAGCTCCTCAAAACTAACCCCAATCTTTCAGATCTCAGATGACTCCGCGACGGGCGGCTTCAACGTGAAACGGCCTTTTTAAAATAAGACAACACAAAGCAGGAATTATTTATTAGACCCAGATTTAGATTTTGTGCATTTTTAAAACACTATTCAATACTACAGCAATAGATGAAAGCAAAATAATTAAAATTTAATTCCACATCCAATTTCTCTTTAATATTCAAACATCTATGTTGTAATTTTCTTTATGTCTCTTGATATTGCTTCATGTCATTGAGTTCTTGATATGTATGTGTCTTATGGTTCAGCATGTTAGTGACTGTGCTGTCTCTTCTAACAAGTGCATTTCTATGGCTATAATAGCAGGGGAAGGGGTGGGGGTGGGAGGATTGTGGGTGTAGTGGGTGGAGAGGGGACTGTGTGACAGTAGATCAGTGTAATTCCTGCCCCGGCAGATGCAGGCCAGATTGAGCTGAAAGGATAAAGATGTTACCCAAGAGCACCGGCTACAGCCTAAACAACAAATGGCTGCCTGGTGTGAGGCGCGTGTATGTGTGTGTGTGTGTGAGAGAGTGTGTGTAAATGGGGAGAGAAATAGAGAGATTTTGTCCTACTGTACACTGACTGCATTACCAGCAGGCCACTTTAACAGGGTCCTACTTAGAGCTGCTGGGGCCTCTTATGACTGCTTAAGGTCTGCCATGGGAATGGAAGCAGCTTTGTAATCTTCTGTTCAACAAGCATGGTGCAGGAGTAACACACACACACAAATATGCATATATACACTTAGTTGCCAGAGTATTATGTACAATTAGGTAAAACTTACGATAGCTTCAACAAACTGATGTGTGGAATAGTCAATTTAACTAGGTGAATCTAATAAATTGGACACTGTGTGTATTGTAGGTCAAGTCATACATATGTATATAGTAGGGCTGGGCATGTTAATGCATTAATTAATTAACGGCGACAATAATTTTATCGCGCGTTAATACAGTTTTATTATTATTATGATGATGATGAAAGTCCGTTGCTCACTGGGTCTGAATACACATACAGATAAACCATGGGTCACAGGAGGGGTGGGATGTTGATCAGTACTGGCTTTGGATTGGCGACGTCATGTGATTTACCAAACTCTTACAAGGACATTTTCATTTTAAATCTCTTCTACACGGTGGAGTTGATAGAACCACAGTTATTTGTAACAGCTGCAAAGTTAAATTTTTCCTTCACCGGAGAACTTGGAGTCTGACGTATCACTTAAATACAATACACACCGTTGATGCAGCAAATCAGCCAAACAACGGACACCGACACAAACACCTAATGTTTAAATTGAGATTTACAAGAAATATTTAACTGTTACTGTGTAAAGAGAATACTGCTGTTAAAAACACTGCTACTGCTGTTATTTGTTTAATGGTTTTGCAGACTAAATATTATAGCAATTTTGTTCATATAGCAGTACTTTTAAAATAAAAGTAAAAAAAAAACTACTTTTGAATTCATTATTAAATTTTGCCCGTAACAGTGCGATTAATCGCAATTAAAATGTTTAATCGCTGCCCAGCACTAGTATATAGTGTATAAAACAATATGAAATAAAAACAACTATATGATAGAAATTTGTAAGCTTATCAAATCTCAAAAATGTTTGAGCTTAAAAGAACTTCCCTTGTCTCATGGGGAAATTAAGATAAATTTGTGTTTTCTAATGTTAACTCATGTGTTCATCCATCCATCTGTTAGCTGTATGCTGGAGCCAATCCCAGTTGACACTGGATGAGAGGTGGGGTACACCCTGGACCGATCTGACTTACTGGGGCTGACTCTCATCCCAACTGGTTCACACTCACCACAAACCACTGCAGTACATGCTAAAGGGGTCTGTCTGACGATGCTAACAGAATCACATCATGTGCAAAAAAAAAAAAATTGCAACCATGATGGATGCTGACGCCAGCTCAGACCACATTTGACCTCCTGTCAAATATAGAGACAAAGCTCTCACGGTGTTTATAAAAACTAGATGGCTCTTATTGATGGTCCCAGTACCACATACCCCAGCAATACATTCCACAAGATCCTCTGACTGACAAGCACATAAGCCTTCTCTGCAAAAAAGTCCACAAAACTCATGTAGACTGGATGTGCAAGCTCCCATTTCCTGTATAGCAATCCTGCAAAAGGTAAAACCTGGTCACTGAACTGAAATATGGTTATATATTCATTTCATATCTCTAACATTTTCAGCCTCTTAATTTAACACATGAAAAACAACTTCATGTTTTTGTATGTATATAAATATGTGTATCTCAGAGCAGATCTAGTTGACAATGACAATTATGTTGGAGTTAGACACGCTGTCCAACAATGCAGACTGATGGAGAAGAAGGCAATTTCATAAAAGCACTCAGTTTTATTTGGTTACAGGCGGTGGTGGTTGAGCTCTATACGAATCAGATTTCTAGCTGTGAAGAAATAGAAATCAGTGTAAAAGCTACCAGCTTCAGCCAATAAAGTTGCACTGTGGAGGTCAAATATCCAGAAATGTCTGCACCCCAAAGCTTTTCCCAATATGAGACTGCACAATCCCCATAAAAAAGAAACCTACAATAACCATTATAAAAAAGGACCAAATCCAAAAAGAAAAGAAGATAAAATAAGACAACATCTATACAAAGTGTATCTGGCATCTGCTGGGAGGCTTGATGCTTGCTGGGAGTAAAAGGAGATTATGCTAAAGCCTAAATGAGGCTTTTACATTTTTTTTTAAATCCGGCAGGCATAATCTAATCTTATCTGTCTCAATCCAATTTTTAATGCTGGCTACACATAGGATTAAAGTAGTGCAGTTTGCTTTGTAGGCCATTTGACAGTGGAGCAGCATCTGTTGCAGATGAATGGAAGATGTGCAGGTTAAGGTTTACAGTGGCAGACCATAGGGATGGAGCAAAAATCATTATATACTGTAAGTTAATGTGTGTTAAAATCTTTAAGGTAAAAAATTATCCTAAATGTCACATTAATATTTTGGACCAGGTTTCAAGGTTTCCAGGTTTTTAAGTCAGGTACCTTGTCCCTCATCAAATGAGACATTATACTGTATATACTCTATGCCATGTTAGCGTCTTTGTAAAAATGACCTTGTATATGCTAAATGAGACACTGGTGCTACACTGTTAATTAGTAGAAGAAACTTAAATTGTCAATTAATTGCCATTAAATCTGCCAATGTCATGTTACATAATCAGCTGCAGAAATGGGAGATCCTTGCTGAACTTTCAGCTTTAATTTACTTTCAAGACTTTAAATTTGAAACAGTGATCTCAGATTATAAAATCTAAGAAATTCAACATGTAACATAAATGAAAATAAAAGGACATATTTAAACTATATATTTTACATCCATGGAGAACTATGCTTCTGTGATTCATAAATATTGCTGATTGATATTGATGATACTCTGCCTCCCTATAAAAACACAGGTGTTAAGATACCCCAAGAAACTAATATTGGTGGAACTATGTTTTCATTGTTTTTTATAAATTAGCTTTAGAATATGGGGGCATCTTTGAGTCATGACCTCGGGGACGAGGGTAGCAGGTCATCTTGTTCAGTTCAGATTTCTTTGGGACAGATGGCGGCTCTCCTAAATGCAGAGCTTTGCGGTGTAAATGATACAGGATTAAAGCTAAACTGATTTTAATCAGGTGAACTTTTCATTCTGCACATTTGGTACAAAACAAGCAGAAGAAAATATTCATTGCCCCACAATATGAGACCGCATGAACCGCTGACACATACTGAGCCTCTCAGTCTCAAAAGAGTAAATATGTTTGATCTGAGTGTGGTACAGAGCACCTCTTGAAATCATCCAGTTGAAAAGGGTTTTGTAGGTGTCTGTAAAGCTCTGGGCATAAAACATCATTAGGAAAAGGTACTTTTTTTTCTTATCTCTTATCATCGTCACGAGTTCTACTCATGAAGTCAATGAATTTTGTCTCTTTGGGCCGTGACACGCCAAGCCAGTGGTTGGCCATTGGCCAGCGTTGTGCTGGCATCAGCTCAGCTAGTTTTTACGGTGCGTCCTGCATTACTAGTCTGGCACTAGTCAGACCTCCATTGGCGGCTTTTTAATTTTAGCAAGTCACTGCATGATAGGGAAACAGAAGTGGCCAAAGCAGCAACTGAGTAGTCAAGAGAACACACGTGGAAGGCTTTTCTCATGAAGATAGTCAACAAACTGGCTGATCCACTCTTTTTGGCTGTTTTTATATATATATATAAACAGCCAAAAAGAGTGGATCATATAAGAGTGGATATACACATATATGTGTATGTATATATATATATGTATATATGTGTATATGTATATATATATATGTGTGTGTGTGTGTGTATATATATATATAGTAAACCATTTTCCATATATATCTATATAATGTGTGTGTGTAGTTTTGTTTCCTTCACACTATATTGCTAGAATTATCCTTTGAAGATCATCACCATCCACATAGCATCCAAAATGATCATTATTTTGTCCTTGAGTACATTTTAAGGCATGAAGACATTTTGTCTGTGGCATTAGTGGAAAGGTCAGAGGGTCAGCAAATCAATCTATCCATCCATGCATCTATTTTCCGCCACTTATTCAGGTTTGTGTTGAGGTGGCAGCAGGCCATGCAAAGTACCCAACATTTCCTCCCTACCCACTTCATCCAGTTTTTCTTGAGGGATCTTGTGATGGTCCTAACCCCATATATAAACCCTTCAGCATGCTCTTGGTAATCTGCATTGTGAATATCTAGGGACCATGAATATCCAGTCTATATTACATGTCAGTCTGCCCAGTAGGTGTCAAGAATGCCTGCTGTGCACTATAGTGTTGAACTGACAAACAGATGGATTTGGATGATTGAATGTTTGAAGATGACAGTTTGTATCCACATTCTACACTTATAGTTCCCTCCAAAAGTATTGGAATGGCATTCATTTGTTTTTGCTGTACGCTGAAGATGTTTGGATTTAACATCAAAACATGAATGTGATCATTTAAACTTTTATTTGATGGTATTTACACCCTGATGTATTAAACAGCATAGAACATAGCACCTTTTGTATCAGATCACACAAATTTTAGTGAGCAAAAGTATCTGACTGACAGGTGTTCTGTGTTCCCCAGGTATGTGAGGTTGGTTCCTCAAATAAATTGTTCTAAATGACTAACCTTGGTTTTAGCCTTGTGTTTTACAGATCTGTTGTTGAAATTGATAAGCCAGCATGAAGAAGAGAAAAACAATCAAAGACTGCACAAACATTGAACATGGCCAAAACAACAATTTGGAAAGTCCTGAAAAAGAAAGAAACCACTGGTGTACTGAGCAACATGCATAGAACAGGAACAAAGATGTATGGATGAGACTAAAATTAACCTCAAAATGATTGAAAGAAGAAGAAACCAAGAGTTTGATGATGGTGTGTCACGGGTTTTAATTTTTATTTATTAAAATTTACTTTGTAACTACCTGACTTTAATACTTTTGCTCATTTAAAATTAGGGTGATATGTGCTATGTTCCTAATATTTATACTGTTCAATATATCTTCTGTATATCTTTCATGTTAAACCCAAAGATCTTCAGTGTGCTGTGAAACAAATTAATTGGCTAATACTTGTTTTTTAATTGGTGCAAAAGCTCACTGCTTATGTTTAAAAATTAGCTGGTTGGTGAATCAGGCATGTGAAGAGGCAATAAAGATATGAGCAAAAATATATTTAAATATTATGAAAGAGAAACCACAAAGGTTTGATACAATTACTGGAGGACGCAACAATTTTCTATTATAATTTTCTATGATCTAGTCAGTGCATTGATCATTGTCTGCCCCAAGTAGAGGCTTGATCACACATCATTATCTTTTCATTCCCTACACACTCTCTAGCTCATTCTGTCATGCATGGCTGTGATGAACTCATGGTGCTATATGACCTGGTGCACTTGGTGTTAAAACTCACGGCCCCATTAAACGTCGAAGCTTGGAACAGCTCGTTCTCTATGGCCTGGTAAGCGCGTGTGGGTCATGCTAAAGGTGTTTATATAAGCTGTTTGAATAGCGATATGGTGACACGAGGGGAGACAGCGAGAGTGAACAAATATTTGACAGAGGACGAGCAGCTGTTTGTCAGGATGCCATTAAGCCTACAGGTTGCATAGCACCGTCAACTAAATGCCCCAGTTTGTCCCCTCTGACAGCAGTCCCATGACTCAGTCATTACTTGTTCAAACATGACAGAAATGTTAAAACGTGCCAAAAATATGCATTAATGATATCCAAAAGCCAGAGTATCAACAAGCATTCTGAACACTAAAGACCAGTGACTGTTTGACCACCTTGTATGTGAGGTTAGTTTCAAATATTCATGTTCGCACAGAACAGGTGTATCATCTTTATACACATCAAGTGGAGCTGACACACTCATATTTTAATCCCTTTTTAATCCCAGTCTTTTTTTCTGCAATTACGTAAGTAAACATAGTGATTCTGTACTGGACTCCTTTGCTTGAATGTCTTCAGTGTACATGGAGACACAGACACACTGAAACTGCTGCTGCCCTGCTGAGATGTATCAAAAGTCTTTTCCCTGCAGTTCTGTGTTTGATACCTGCTTTAATCTTGTTTCATTTCACCACCGTTTATACACAGCCATGTAAGACCTCTTTCAATTTTAATAGACATGTTGCTCACTGTACCCTTCTATGTAGACATGTCATAATGTTATGATAAATAAGGCTATGGGCTGGTGTATTCTAGCTCCATAGAATCTGACTTTTCTTTAGTTCCAAGGCTTGGTGACATTTTGATAGCTTTAAAAAAGGAAAACAGTAACAATGCTGTCAGTGTGTTGTTTTGGTTACAGGAATCCCTCCATGAGTTTATCCACTGATCACAGGGTGCACAGGATTTTAAAACTTCCAAGGAAACTTTCACTTGAAACTTACACATGGGTAATAATTTTAACCTCTGCTGTGCTGATGACAAGGTAAACTATAGAAATACTCAGTGTCTTAACAAATTAAGATGGATTACTGCCAAAAATTGAGCCTCATTAGTTTTTTTCTTTACGCTACAACCTTGCATGGTTTTGCTGAAGCCCTGCCTTGTTGTGCATTGCAGTGATATCGTGAAAATTAAAACGGCTCTGTTCTTTCATGCAATGCTAATGTCCATCTGACACACAACCTTTGTCTTTGAGAAGGAACGTTCTTAAAGGCTGAACTCAGGGTTTAAATTTCTTCTGAAAAGTAAAAACAGTATTGCTGCTGTCAGACTGTAACATTATTGACTCCAGCTGCAGTTTACAGCTCGGTAATAACATGGTAATAGGGGTGTAATATCTTGGAAATAACAAGGAAATGGTGGGGTTACAACAAGGTAATTCGTCAATAATACCTGGTAATAACTAGGTAATAGAGGGTGTAATTGTACAGGGTAATAAGGGGGAAACACTTAAGTAATAAGAAGGTAATTGGGTCATTTCATTAATAAAATATTTTATAGAATGTACTTCCATGGCAATTACCAAA
>JAUMHL010000030.1:1214661-1232396 GCA_032362345.1 Sandelia bainsii
CTCACATAATACTGTAGATGGCTCAAGGAGAGAAACAGGGCATGGACTAATAACAGAGTTAATTGTCCTGAAGAGCACCTGGAGTTTGTCACGATTATTAATAACAATGTTCGATTTGGCGGTTTTTACAGCCTTCTGATACTCTGACAAACAGTCCCAGAGTGAGTGAAGAAAAACTAGGAGTCTATCCTTCTTCCATTTGCGTTCCACTTGGCGACGTCTTTGCCTAAGTGCACAAGTTGAATCATTCAGCCAAGGCTCTGATCGCATCCTGGAGGATTTGGGTCGAAGTGGAGCCACAGAGTCCAAAATAGCCCCACAGGAGGAGGTTAACAAACACAACAATTCCACGGGGTCTATAGGAGAAGAAGAGTCTTGAAGAGAGTACAGGTCAGTGTTCCTAAAGCAGGTGGAGAACTCTGCTGCTGTACGCTGAAACAGGCAAATGATCAGAGAGCCGGCATTCAGATATTTCACTAATAGACACAGGGAGGCCGTAAGAGATCACAAGGTCCAGAGTGTGACCATGTTCATGTGTAGGACCATGTACTGACTGTGTTAAACTAAAAGTCAATGATATTTAAAAAGTCTTTGACCAAAGGGTCATCTGGGCGATTAACATGAATATTAAAATGTCCAAGAATTAAAAGGTTATCAAATTTGGGTAAAATAAAGCCCAAAAAGTCAGAGAAATCCTGTAAAAAGGTCCTTTTATATTTAGGAGGACGACAGATCAGTGCACACAGCAGTGGGAAGGGAAGATCAACCACAAATAGTTGAAGCACAAAGCTAGAATAAGTATCCACTGGAAGCTAGAGCTGAAAAGGAGCAATCAGGAGGGAGAAGTTCGGAAAAAACGTAGTTCTCACCATCTTTTAGCCAGGACTCAGCATGAAATCCAGTTCCTGAGTAGTGAAAAAGTCATTCAGGATGAAAGTCTTGTTGGCTAGCAATCTGGCATTAATCAAGACCATCCGGATCTGCATTTTCGGCTGGTGAGACGCTCGTCTGAATGAACGGAGGTTGGACCAGTTTACGCCAGTGTTAGGTTTGAAGAGACTGGGCTGGTTACAAATCCTGGTGATAACTGTCACAATGGGGAAGTTAGGGGGAGAAGGTGGAAGTACTGAGGGGGAGGCACGGAGTGCGCAAGTACACTGGAGAACAGGATGGGAGGATGGGGCAGGAGAAATAGTGGGATTGAGATTACCTCCGTGAGAGGTAAACAGTCAGTCACGTGGATATGTCTGTACTACATGCTCAGGTGAAGCAGACTGCACAGCGTGCTGCAGATTAGCAGCTAGCATTCTGTTGCCCAGCCGGTTAGGATTGACTCCGTCGCTCCTAAAAAATGAGCAGTGGTCCCAAAAGAGATTAAAATTGTCAATAAAACCAAGTTTGCGAGATCTGCAGGCAGACAGGAGCCACGTGTGAAGGCTGAGGATTCTACTAAAACGCCCTATTCCCCTGGTTACTGTGGGAATAGAGCCAGAGATAAAAACGGATTTCCCGCAGTTGTTTAAAAAACTGAAAAGGTTGATAAATTTTTTTTTGGTCAGCTCAGATTGTTGATGAGCTGTATCACATGATCCTACATAAACGATCACCCGGCTGAGTGAGGTCAGTAGTCCTGGGAGCTTGTCCAGGATGACCGGGACAGTAGCTCCAGGGAAGCAGTCAGTGACTGCGTTGAGAAAGTGTATGTTTCTGATATTGGCATCTCCCACTATTAATGTGGTTGGGGAGAATAGTGGCTGAGGAGAAGGCAGCGGTGGGTATCCATGGGGTGAGTGCTTACGATTAGAGCTCATCCTGGGTGTCGGAGCCGGGGCAGTAGCCTCAGGCCTGGGAGGTGAAGCCCTTACTGAGCGCCTGAGCACAGCCTCTTTTAGGATCCTCCGACGTTTGGACGAGGTCGTTGCCCGGGATGGGGGCGCTGGTTCGGCTTTCCGGTTGGGTTGCGGGCAGGCAGGTGAGCAGATGCCGATGTCTGCGAGAGATCCAGGTCGGGTTGGGCTGGAGCTGGATGGCCTGGGGTGTTGATGGCGAGGGCCGCATAGCGGTTAGAGAGGCCTAGGCAGGGGAGAGGAGCTTCCTCATCCAGGTTTCTCTTACGCCTGTGGACCACCACTTCAGCCCAGGACGACTGATGGTCAGGTGTCCAGCAGGAGGAAGGCCATGGGCAGGTGGAGGTTTCCCACACAGCCGTGTACTGAAGGGCTGCACTTGATGTTATAAAATCAGCTTTTCTTTCAAGAACATGGTCATTTCTTAACTTCAATGTGACTCCCAACGTTTGACTGTAAGTGTACATATTGTTTGTTTTTTGCTGCTGGTGAAAAACATCTATAATGTCATATTTTACAGAAAGAGAGTCTCTTACAATAATAAAAACAGAGTTATTACACAAAAACTACAATGTTAAGTTTAGGCACAAGAACGGTTTGGTTAGAGCTAGGTATAGATCGTGGTTTAGGTTAAAATAACTAATTGCATTGAATAAAACGGCAACATTGACTGTCATTTTCAAATGGGAAACAAACTGGTGTCATTTCAATCCTGTGATGGCCCTTAGTGGATATAATGATCATACCAATACATTGAAAACAAGCAAGAAACTATAGCTAAACTCAGTACTTGTGATGCTGACTTCAAGGTGGCAGCATGCTCCTGAGCCAATAACAAAACAACAGCGGTAAATATTTCATTTGTTTAAAATCTTAAGGTTATATATTATCAAAATAACAGTCAAGAGGAAAGGTTTGTGTATGTGAAACTAACATGTTCTCATCAGACAGTGTCAGATAATGACGCTTCCCAAGCGTCAAATACTGACGCTTTTTAAAACTGTGGTATCTTCAACTGACAGTACTGTTTGACATCACTATTTGATGCCCTATTGCCATGACAACAATCATAAATGCCCAGTTACAGTTGTACAAACATAACCGTTTGAGTTGAGTTTGGCTACAAAAAGAGTTAGGTTAAGTAAAAAGATAAAATACATGTACTTCCAGGATTCAAACTTCTGACACCTGTGGGAAAATCCCACGTGTTGTTGAACTCAACCACCCAGCCCTCCTGCAGACTTAATATTGCACGTCATTCCTCTAGGTGTCAAATATTGATGACTTATTCTTGCAGTTGACTGCGTCTCATAACAACACAAAAGGTTACCTTTGGCACTGTCATGACACACCAAAGGACTGCACAAAGCAGCAATACTTGTGGTGAAACAGTAAAATACATGAAAATAACATTGATTTCATTTATTTGTGTATATCTCCATATGAACATGTCTTTTTTTAATTTCTAATTAATTGAAATTACAAAATGCAGAATTATTTTGGCAGGTGACTTTAGTGCTATTACTGATACTAGTGATGTGTTGCTTGCGATTGAGCCGGTTCTAAGAGCCGATTCTTTGTAGCTAATGAGAAGAGCCAATTCCCGTTGGGGAGAGCCAAATCTTCCACCGCTCCTGCTCAGCTCTGCTGAGAATCCATGCAGGCAGGGGCGGGACTATGCACACTATGCGGCCAATCACATGCAAAAACAGAGTAGGTAGTAGAAACCCTGTTTGAACTAAAGAAAGTCTGTATAATTAAGCTTATTGGTTTTATTACAGCTGAATATACTGCACAGTCAGTGCACAGTCTGATATTTTATGCCCACCTAGAAAATAATACAGGCTGAATTAAAATCACTGCAGTGCCAAGAGATGACAGAAGCAGTCTTGATTTCAGCTAGGATTTGCATCACAGCTAGCCAGCCAGCTAACTGGCAAGTTAAAGTAGCGCAGGCTGACAAAAAATCTGAATGCATCCCAAGCTGCAGACAAGGTCAGAGCCAGTGAGTGTGTAATAAATCGGGAGGGAGTGTGCTGAAGCCATTATCTTTCCCTCTCTGATAGCTGAGCAGTGCAGTGACCTGACATTATAACAAATGGAGGGGAAAACTCTGCCATGAGATGTAAATTCCCACTCTCTCTTCCCCTATGAATGGTGGAGTCTCTTCAGAAAGTGAGGCACTGACCCGTGGCGTCCACTAAGATCTGACATGACAGGAATGGAAGGATTAGAGAGATGGAAGGATGCCAGTGGAAAAGAGGTTGGGGGAGGGGAGAACCTGCAGAAGGGAAGGCTGCGTAAAAGGGAATAACCATCACACAGGATAAATGAGATGTCATGGCAAGAATAATACACGCTAAAATAATAAAGAACATGCAGCTGCCAAGTGGCTTTCTGCAGCACTTTACTGTATACTGTAACTGACAGGTAATAGGCAATGTGTATGAATGTGGGTATGTTTGGCATGTATATATGCGTGTATGTGTGTGTGGAAAGAAGTGAGCGGGGCCTCAGCACACATGTACATGGACTTCTTAAAAATGATTATTTTTATTTTGGCTGCCGTTGCTGTTCCCTGACTTGTCAAACTGAGAGGAAGTTGATGCATGTCAGCTTTTATAATAAGAATAGATTGTCTACACACAGCTGGGGTGCATTATGTCAAAGTTCACATGGCAATAATACGCTTACAGAATCATTCAAAATTAAAGTGGGTTTCCCTCCATATAGCTACAAAGCATATATTTAATATGTGTAAAGACAAAAGTCTGCTAAGATTGTTTGTTAATATTGTAATGATCTGGGGTACCGGAGGGGTCCTTCACTTTGTCAGATTGTTGTTTCATATGCTAAAAGCTTTCATCGCGTGCTTGAAATGATTGTGACCATTTGTCATATACTGTACTTGAAGGTATTAGAAGAAAAACAAAACAAAAAAAATCTGCAGGATTTTGACTTCCTGCAGTTTGTTAATATGAAGATGGCTTTCACTTCAGGAATTGGTTTTGCTGAGCTTTGCAGGCTCTTTTTTTCTACATTGCTATTAAATCTCCCTGACCACAATGCTGGGGTGGAGCCTTAGTAGCACATTTCAGTGTATTATGACACATTTTGCTTTCTCTCATTTACTGTGAGCATTAATCTGCTCCTACTGTTTTAAACAGCTGCCACATACAGATAAACTTATATACTGTGTTTGGTCTACACTACTAATGTACTTTATGATGTAATTACATATTAAGGAGATCTGCAGTGAGCTGCACTGTCTGTTACAGGTCCAAACAATCATTTCACCACCTTTGAATGTGTCCTCTGGTCTACCTGTGTCCCTCATTTGTCTTTTCAAAACAGAACTCTGCTTGTATTTAATATGGTTATTGCTTCAGAAAATTCCACCTTGTTAAGACCTGACACTGTGAATAATAGCCGCTTTGTGTCACACATTATTTTCTCTTTTCTTCACTCTTTCTCAGCTCCATCATTTTATTCTATTGAAGCGCTCACTGATGAAAAGAAACAGGCTGCCATTGACAAAAGGAGCGCCTCTCCCTAATTTGAATCCTTTCTCATTATGAGACTAGCAGGTGGTATATGGAGAATATTGCTATTTAATAAAGGTTCATTTCACCAATATAGTGTTGCAAATAAGTATATCTCCACACGAGCTTGGCTTTATTCTCTCATGTGAACACATGGAGGTTGCACAAATTATGCACATGTCTCACAGGAGGATAGATCACTGTCTTTTTATGTAGACTTTATATAACATACAACAGTTTATTCCAGGAAATAATATTTAGTACCATATTAGTACTAAACTACTTTTAAGAATATAAAAAAGATACAACTGTCAACAAGTGTGTGCATTGGCTTGCCTGTGTAGAGTGTAGAGATGTTGAAATTAATGTTTAACCCAAGCATTTTATTTTGTGCAATTTGGTTTTGACCTCTTGTCTTTGTAAAGAAAAAAAGGGAAAAGAAGAAAAGAAAAATATGAAAAAAAACTATTGCTAATATCTATAACAATTGCTATATATAATATACTCTACCAGTGTTGAATCCATTTCGCCATTACCTATAGTACATTATGTCTAAATTTAAACAGATTATGTCAGTAGTAATTAACCTAAATGGACCCTAAAAATAGTTTCTCAACCCCAAACCTCTTTCAGATGTTGATGTCTATGATAAAAATCCAGGCGACGCAACAAAACTCAGAAAAGATCATTCCATCGAACAGGTCCTTGCCCCCCTCCTGAAGAAGTTTAAGTATCACAGGGTCTTCAGTGGCAGATATATTGGTGCAGCATCAACAGTAATTTGGACAAAGAAAATACTTAATTTATCAGTCAGTCTATGGTCTAACCCTCACCTATAGTCACAAGCTCTGGGTAGTGACTGAAAGAATTAAAGTCCAAATACAAGCTGGAATGAGCTTCCTTTCTAGGGTGGCCTGGCTCAGTCAGATAAGATATGGGGTTCGGACATCTGGAAGAAGCTTGGCATAGAGTCATTGTACCTTCAGATTCCAGAAGGATTCCTCCTGGGTGCCTTCCATTGGAGGATTTCCAGGCATGTCCAACTGGGAGGAGACCCCGGGGCAGACCCAGAATAGAGAGATCTCATCTGGCCTGAGAACACCTTGGCATCCCCCAGGAGAAGCAGGAGGAGAAAGAGGAGAACATGGTGGGTGAGAGGGCCATTTAGATGACTTTACTGAACCTGCTTCCACCTTGATCTGACTTTATATAAGTGGTCGAAAAAGGATGGGTGGATTGTTGTTAATGAAACTTTATTAAGTGTAAAGTGTAAAAAATATTGCTGGCCTTGAGTAATGCTGACTTAACTGTATTTCTACATGTAGTGTGTGCTTGTCAGATGAGTCTATTGATGTTCTAGCAGCTCTTCTTCTGTATTTGTCTGACACCAGATGGATGAGGGTTGAAGGTGGAGTCAGACACAGATGTGTTGGGTGGGATATCATTTTACCTCAGCATGGTCTGACAATATATTATTGCTAAAGCTTACAAGACCTCACGGAAACTGGACCTCACAGGAGTCATGTACCTTATACACACTTTTTGCTTGTATTACTCATAATTCATAGCTCCATCAATGATGACTAGGCACCTTGGCAGCCAAGCAAACCCAAATCAGGATGCTGCCACCACCATGTTTCACAGGTGGGGTAAGGTTCTTATACTGGAATACAGAGTTTGGTCTCCACCAAACACAACACTTTTCAAAGTCAAGTTCTACAGAATATTCTTCCAATAGTCTTCAGGTTTATCCACAAGGCCTGTTGTAACAATGACAGCAATGAGCAGCTTTTTGGAGAGTAGTGGCTTCCTCTTTGCAGTGAACACCATTGGCTGTTAAATGTCCTCCTCATGGAGGACCCATGAAATTGATATTACCCACTTTAAGAGAGGCCTTTAGTTTCCTGTTACCCTGGGGTTCCTTGTTACCATCTGGGCTATTACATGTGTGTCACTCTGTGTGATCTTTGTGAGTGAATCACTCCTGGAGAGAGTAACAATGATGCTGAATGTTCTCCATTTGTAGATGATCTGCCTGACAGTCAACTGGTAGAGACTAAACTCTTTAGAAATTGTTAACCTCCTCCAGCCTGGTCAACGATCAACAGTTCTTAATCTAAGGTCTTCGGAAATCTCCTTTGTTCAGGCAATAACACACTTCTACAAACCTGTGTGGTTTAAATGAACTCATAGTCGTAGAGGTTTAAGACAGAAATATTTGAGATTGAATTCCACAACAAAAATGAATATGTGTAATTTGTTCATCTCAGTTGTTTTATTGGGTTGTTTTGATCTAGTTTTAGGACTGACAATCTGGTCATTTAGATCATATTTATGCAAAAACCTTCAAGCACCAATGTATTACCCAAATGCTGTTTTAGCAGTGTATTTCAAGATGTCACCAGAACAAGAATCGACACTTTACCATTAAGTCCTTTGCAGTTTCAATGTGAAAGTCCACTAGGTTGAACTGGCCCCTGGTTGTGATGGCTTTATCAAAATTCATTTGCTAGGGATACAAAAAAAATCAGATGAATTAGAGATTTTTTTTATTATGCAGTACTATGAAAAAATGTCTTGAATGTATTAATGCTTTGCTGTAGAATGGTATTATGAAGCTCTTGTCCATGTTCATTCCTCACTAGCATAAAACGTAAGGACATTGTTAGTTAAAGAAATGCAGTCTCTTTTGATCTCACTGTAATTTTCTGGGCTGCTTTCATCAAGGTTTCCCTGCTCATTCTTTTGATTTTGTCCTTATTCTGATAAGACTCTTCAGCCTTTACATTCTAATGAAGATATCTTGAACTCCACGTCTTCTCAGTTTGATGTTCCTCCCTTTACCTCTTACATTCCACTCTAGTATCTTGAGCAACAATGGGTGAGCACACAGGCAGACTCATTTTGTGTACTCTGTATGTTGTGTCTGTCAGACTTGTATAATGTGGTTGAGGTCAGTGGACTGTAGGATGAGGAACATTTAATCAGAAAGTCATTGTCACTTATTTAGCTCAAGATCAGTCACAAGTGTTTGATGGTAATCTTCAGCCAGTTGTCTAGTACCAAACATAAGGCTGGGGATAGAGTACTCAAGCTCTTCAAAGTGACCTGAGTGTTTGACCCACGTCTTTGCCGTACAATACAAGGGACGTGCTGCCTAATTGAATATACAGCTAATGAGGGAAATTGCGGGCCCAGAAATCAAACGCAGGTGCTCTCTTGGATCTTCTTTGTAGAAAACCCTTATACATTAAAAGACAAAAAAAAGTCTGGGTTTATGGGACACGAGGCTATTCAGCCAGCTCGTCACCGATATAGCCTCCTCACAGTGGCTTTGTTTGCTCCATACAGCAGAGACTGAATGTCAATCACTGCCTATGAGGCTTCAGTGCTGAATATCAATTAGCTGGCGGGTCAGGTACCCAGCCCTTTGACTAAATCTGCACATACATTTGCAGAAAAGGAACTTGCATCATTATTGAGTGGTTACCTCAGCACAGCATTTACATCAGCCTGGTATATGTATAGCTCTATATTTAATTCTGTGGTACTGTGTACTAATGTGACTGGAATTGAACTGATTCACTTTTAACTACTAAATGTCTTGTGTCAATTTATATATTGTGTGTCATATTCTAAAGAGAATTACCTTCATTTTTTAATCATTTTTATAAAACTCCTAGAGCTTTAAAAAAACAAAAATTAAATTTTAGTTAGTTAATTTAATTTAATTTATCACAGAAAAAATAACGCGTTATCATTAACACTGATTAATCATGTTCTGTGGTGCCCTTTGACTTGGTTTATGGAGAACAACAAAACAGATAAAAAGCAGCCGGTGCTGTGGGAATTTCAGCACCAGGGAGGTATGGAGAACATTGAGGGAAGAGAGAACATTTACTAATGCACCCCAAAACCAAACATCACAGTATACAGCTAAAGCAGGACAGAGTATACTCTTCAGAGTGATGTGGGACAAGTATTTTATCTAGTTTATTGGCACAAATAAGATAAGAATAAGAGTCTATATTAACATAACTGTGGGAAAGAAGTGCTGGGGGCGCTGCAGCATTCCAGGCCTTCCTTCATATAAGCCAGCAGAGCTTATTTTGATTTGAGTTTGTGCTGTTAATGCAATCAATCTGTGCTTAAAATGAATTATTACTAAATTAATAATTATCCTAGAGACATGGTGATCTCTGTTTTTTCTCTTTTATTTTCTCCTGTTCTTTATGCTCTGATAAAGTTTGGCTTAGTTTTGCGTATAATTAGGATTCATTAGTCTTAATTCAAGGCCCTCTTACGATCTTCATCTGTCAGGCTCACTTGTCATGGAGATGACTCAATGGTAATATATGCAACAGTGGTGCAATAGTACGGAAGTCAGCAATTGTCAATTGTCTATGAACCCCAGGGTTGGTGGTTTGCTTCCCGGTCCCTCCCCAGTTCCTGGCTAAATGTCACAAATGTTCCTGGACAAGTCACTGAACCCAGAACCGTACTTGGCGCCTAAGGGGGCAGCCTGTCCACAAATAATTTTCCCAACGGGATCAGTTATTTTAAGCATATCTGGCTTCATCTGTGTTGGTCTTCTTCCACACTGTGATAGTGATAGACTTTCTGTCTCACCTCACACATTCCCTGGTCGGTTAACCCTGTATAATTGTCATAATTCACAGTTCTGTCCAAATCCAAACTGTCAGAGCAGACTAAGCACTTTAATCTGCTTTTAGGTTGCACTGCCCTTTCACATTTAAACTGAGCAGCCCACATGTTCCAGGGTACTTGCATGGGTTTAAGTTCTCTACACACTGATCCCCTTTTCTTCTCTGTGTGGTAGCAAAGCTGCGGCTTTTGTCCCTGAGCTCCCAGTGCTTTGCTTGGTGCTGATTAGAAACCACAATATCCAACTTAAATCATTATTATCTACCAATTACTTACAATATA
The DNA here is from genome assembly GCA_032362345.1 of Sandelia bainsii. Taxonomy (NCBI): domain Eukaryota; kingdom Metazoa; phylum Chordata; class Actinopteri; order Anabantiformes; family Anabantidae; genus Sandelia; species Sandelia bainsii. Next base: position 1,224,998 of record JAUMHL010000030.1, read on the forward strand.
CTAATATTACAAAATATGCTAATGCTGACGTGACAGTTAGTGTTGATAAATTTGGAAGGGTGTATGGGGTGCTAGTGTGTCAAACATAATAAAATTTCAATACCCCATTGTGAAATGAGAAAAACAGGGTGTTATAGCAGCTTGAGAGTCAAAGTTCATATTTCCTGATTTCAGTTTATTGAATTATTAAAAAATAAAACATGTGAAATAAAATACGACATGAATAAAGGTGAGTGACATAAATTACAAGACAACTTTTACTAGCATATTATTGTCACATTAAAACAGCAATAATGGAGCTTCTAATGATAAAGAAATGGGGCACATTCAAAAAGCTTAAGAAGGCTGAACAGATTCACATAGAATATTCAAGTTCAATCTTAGAAATATGTTAAAAAATAAAGTTGCAAATCAAAAGAAAAACTGTTGGGGATACTTATCCTTCTTCTAAAGTCAGATGAGACAGAACATATCCTGATATGATTGACTATATTATTTGCTTACTACAAGTATTACTGCTATTATTTTCTTCCAAGCACCTTCAAAGAAAAGTCTTGCCATTGAATTGATACATTCACTACATTTTTAGCAGGTATTTAAAAGCAGAGCACAAATATAAGTATTGCTATTTTTTGCCATCATTGCACATCAAACACTGCAGGTGCTATGTGTCCAACACATGATGATCACACGCTACCAAAGTGTCCCCCCATCCTCTGTCTCAGTGTCAGTCAGATTGTACAGCTACAGCAGAGGGCAGTCTTACGCCAACTTTACCCAGCAGCTGCTTCTCACCTGGTGTCATTGTTCCAACCCTGATTGAGTCTTACAGGTCTGTCTCTCCATTGTCTTGAGAACCATAGTTCACTGTAATTTGTTCAAGTGTTTTCTGAAGGACTGTTACAGAATACTGGAATAATCAAGTTTAATTTGACACGAGAAGCATAAAGATTTTTGTAATTTGGATTTTTATAAAGATAGAACAGCTACATTTTAAAAGGGATTTTGAAAAAGGTTTCTGAACTCAAGGTCATTGTTGATGCAGTTGTTACATTTAATGTTTAAAGAACACAACACTGGATTACTAGACAAAGGCGCACTCACGACTGATGCACGAGTAGAATTGAGTTAACTGTACGTTTTTCATTCTATACCCACCTGACAGAACTCTTCCAGTTTACATGTTGTCATACATTTACATCAGTTATTGTTGATAGCTAATTTGTTAAATGATACATATATTAACTTTCATTCATCAGTTCAACTTGGCAATGTGTCACAAATGAGAAACAAACAACACACAAGCTGAGATGTCAGTGATGTGAACGTGAACATGAAGCAGCGTTATACTTTTTATCTAATATGATATTTTTTCAGATCCTACAGTTAAAACAAAGTCTGCTGGTTAAAGCTGTAATCATTACCGTGAACTATATCAGCCCTGCTGCATGTACTATACAGCTCGCTATCTCGCTGTCTATGATAGGGCAATCACTGCTCCCGGCACCGGAGAAAATATTTCACTAGTGTAATGATAATATGAGGATTATTAAAAGCAAATGACCTTGGGACTGAGAGTTTTCTAATATTCATAAATGTACTGAGACTTATGAGCATGTGCTGTGAGACAGAGCAGAAGACACTCGGACTAATGTGATTTTGCAAAGGAGTTTCAAGCTGTACAGGGAAGGTTTTTTTTGTAGAAAAGCAGAAGAATAAGACAATTTCTATAGCACAATATTGAAAAAGGTTAGTGACTAGCTGTTGCTGGAGTATTTAACAGCATAAACAGCACATACTTTTATTAGGAGAGGAGAGTTGGTGGAAACAAAACAGCTAAAAGGACAGGGAAAACTGGACGTAGATTCACGAGGTTCACAAAAACATGACCCCAAATGAGCGTACAATGTAAAACTAGCCTATTACAGTTGAACACAGGTTGAATCTGTGCAGGCCTACTCTACTGGCTAATGTTTCAGTAGCGACAGTGACTGAAGTGATGCAAAATAAATAGGGTTATATTCGATGATTGTGATGCGTGTAATAGGTAACTGTTTATCCTGATAAACATTTTTTCCTCTTCTCTGATGCACATACCAAGTAACTAGAATACAGGTCATTTAAATGTTTCATACATTACATAAACAAAAAACACAGTCTTTGTTCATTATAAGTAAAAGTGCTGCACAATAGCAGATTGTCCCATGGCAGGATTTTATTTTGTATTATTTATTATCATTATTGATGACTCAACATGAGTACTTTACTAGCGTTAAATCTGTAATAGATTATATGTTTTGTAAGTAACAAACTACTGAATAAAAATGTGTGGACATCATCGCATTACCTAAATATCAGTGTTGTAACAATGGAAATATACATAGGTTGTCATAATATGCAGCCTTGGGTTTCCTCTCCAAAGTATTGCATTATAGGTGGAGAGAAAAATTGTAAGTGAAATAGTGGAAAAAGTGCAATAAAACATTGAAGCTTGTGGAAGAAGCCATATGTTTGCAGGCATTTATTTCTTAGGACATATAGACCTCTATTGTTGTCTGAAAACTATTAAAAAACACGTCATCACTTTCATAGTTTCTGGAGAGTAGTTCTTTTAAGTCAGGGGTCACTGAGCATGCTTGGATATGTAGTCCTAATTGACTAGCTTATGTGACCTGTGTCATTTCAGTTTAGAAAATAACCATAACATTCTTGTTGGACAGCTGCACAAAGATGATGGCACTACTACAGGGTTCACTGTCTTGTCCAGGGACATCTCAACATTTGGCCAGGAGGAATCAGGATTTGGACCACTGGCCCTGGAGTTCATAAATGGCATAATGGTGTATCTCCTTTATATACAGTATATCTATAAAGACATCTAGCTGCCACTATAAACAGTTAAATACATGTGCTGTTAGGATAGATAGAGTTGCATGTCATCTGCATAACAAAAGAAACTGACATACCTAAATAAGTGGCATCAAGGGAATATATGAGAGCACTGGGCATAGCATGGATCCTTGCAAACCCAGCTCCTTACTACTGATTCTTAACAAAGACACCACTGATTCAACCTATTAGCCACAAACATTGTTGTTGACAGTGGCTGAGAAAGTGACATTACCAAACTATCTGCCTCCATTCTCATCACACAAAACAGATTGAGCCTCGCGGTGGATGGAGCTAGTAAACAACACCCTCAGCTTCAGTAGATACCTGGTCATGGAACATATTGAATAATCAGTACAAAAAAATCAATTTCTGTTTGAATTGGATTGCCAAAATATTTTTGCACAGGTATTCATGGTCTTTAAATGATGACACTGAACTCTGGTGATCATCTAGTTTTCACTATTTTTGTCAGGCATCATGAAATATCAGTTACCTTATCATTTCCCCCAAATGGATCAACAAAGTATAAGTATATATTACTATTATTATTATTGAACGGATCGTGTAAGGTATGTATCTTTGATAATGTCAGCAATGATGCATAATTTAGTGTTAAAAATACAAAAAATTTAAATTAAACACACCTGTGCTATTTGGCGGCTGTGGATCAGGGGGTAGAGAGGTTGTATACCAATCATGTATGAGGGCTCCTCCCGTCATATGTTAAGCCACTGCACCCCACGTATGACAGCTCCAAGTCAGTGTGAGTGAATGAGATGCAGTGCAAAGCACTTTGAGTACCAGTAGGGTAGAAATGTGCTAAGTGGGGACTGTTTACTTTTGAGACCAAAGATTATTCAGATTTCATTATAAAAGCAACAATAAATACAGGAGTATCTGCTGATAAATGACTCGCGTCTTTCTGAGCCATGATCATGACCACATGTATTGAGACCTGCTTGCTGCCCACTGTCATTTCATTGAAATCAATTCTGCGCGACTCTGTCCCTTTGGAAATACACCAGTTAGTCAGAATCAAGATTTGATTGTCCAGCTATCTAACAACCAAATTTCCCCACTGAATGACACAGCTCCGATAGCAGAGAAATAATGACTCTCTTAATGTTAATCATTCAAAAGATTACTCCACGCATTGTGATTTGATGAAATTTGATTACAATATTTTGTGCTTTTTCTGCAGTATACTGTGTACTGTGGATGACTAAACTAACTAACTAGCAGCTAAACTAAATGAACTGTGCCTGTATCTATTATATTCATTCCTGTTTGAGGGGTTGCTTTAGCCTGGCATAATTTCATCAGAAATATTGATATGTCTTGATAAATGACAGGGGAACACAGCTTTATCGCAAGGCTTTTTGATCTTCTAGAGAGTTGCCTCTGCTATTCCCAACAAACCAATGGCTCTCATTGTGTTACAGGAGACAGATGCAACACCCCTTGATCTAATTTGACTCAAAATAGCCAGACAAAATGACAGAAAAGTATTGCAATTTTCCATTTTCCTGCATCTGAAGCTCCTGTTCCTTCAAAGGGATACAAGATGCCATTGGACGAGGTGCAGTGACACAAAATAATGCAATTTTCCCAACAAAGACATATTTTTCTGACACAGCCCCAGAATGAAAAATCTGACCTTTTTTTTGAGTTTCATTTCAATATTCTACATTTGAAGTAGAGTCTAGCATGCTGTGGATTTATAAGTCCATGTCAGATCATTGTGTAATAATGGTCATCTACAAGGAGGACAAGCAGCAGTGTTTTATTTAGCTTTGATCTGCAGCAACATGCATTTAAGACTGAAGCACTTTTCTTCTTTGGACAACATTATCAGACAATATTGTTTTATCCTAGGTGAAATTCAAAGACAACCATGATGCATATACACAAACTGCATGCATTCAAATTGAGATAGTATTAGGTAGTTCCTCGATAATATGGGCCACATAGACATACATCTATGTGTGTTCAAGCATTCACACAAGCACACACACACACACACGAACTGTAGGGCCTTAATAGAGTTCCCAATTAATGTCTAATTATAGTTTTGTCCTGAGCACAGGAGGCAAAACTCTATCAGTCCCCTAATGGCTGTGGTGCTTTTGTGCTCCTAGCAACCAGCCTCTCTTTTGTATGGGCTACATACACTCTGAGGCCATGTGAAAGCTGCCTATGGATTGCTGCTTTGTTATTTATAGAGCAGCATTTCATAATGGCCTTCAGAAAAGCAGATAAATCAGTTGTAAAAAGCTGGTGTCTGCAAGGATAGATGCATAAAATAGAAAAGGAAATTAGCCAAATCTACAGTGGATTTACTCTTGACTTTTGTTTTTAAGGACTTGAAACACTCTCATTACGTACAATAGGATATCTGTAGTAAAGCGGCTTTATTCAGCTTTGAATATGACTATTTTCACAATGTGTAGAAAATATGTGGCTATATATGAAATATTAATAAGAAAAACCTCTGCAACAACACGTTCCCATTTAGTCAATTTAAAAAGAATGGATTTTGGTCATTTGGACCATTCTTCTTGTCTCAGGTAGATACTGTATTTCCTTGTTAGTTGGGCTACTGCATTGCCACTTTCAGCTAAACCAAAACGCTGCCACCAGATTCTTAACAACAAAGAATACATTTAATCAAATTACACCTTTCTTTCTTTCTCATTCTCAGACCCCTGTAGTGGCTCCCTCTTTCAGAATTTTATTCCTCATCAATAAAGTCCTAAGCAGCATTGCTCCACAGTACCTCTCTGAACTACTTACTCAGTATGAATCCTTCAGAACTCTCCTAGTTGTTCTGTGGGGTAAAATTAAAAGTTGGCGGGGGAACTTGTTGATCATGTTGATCTTGCACTTCTGGCTTGAAAGCTTTGTTAGGCATTCTCAGTCAGTCAAATTTTATTTGAAATTCTGTCCTTGTGTTTCCCTTTGTGTCTCTTCTAAGTTGCTGTCGGGGCATACTGGTAGTTGTGTGTTCTCAAAGTTGATTGTAAATGAGTGACTATACAGACTGTACAGAAAGAAAGGTAAAGTCGTGTTTGTATATAATAATAATGGATGCTTTATTGATCCCCTGGACAGCTGCTAGACCTGTGTCAGCACTACTACAGGGTTTTGGTGTCTTGTCCAAGGACACTTCAGTAGCTTCCTGAGACTGAGAACTGAACCGCTTACCCTTGGGTTGGAAAACTACTGCTCTACCCACTGAGCTATCATGCCGCCCCATACAGTATTGAAACAATGACACAATTTTCATCACTTTGGCTCATACATCACAATGGTTTTGCTCACATAGTATTAGCTTAAAGTGACTATTCACTGTAAATTAAGGGTTTGGTCAAAATATTGGATGAACTGTGAAGGAATTACAACATTTCTTTCAAGTGGCTTTGGCTAGTTGGCTGCTCAGCTGTTCTATGGCCAAGTAATCCATTTATAAGTATGTGCAGTTAATTTCAAGTGAGTCTCTCAAAGCGAAAGCAAAAGTATTAAATACAACCAAATCAATTATTTTGTACATTGTTAAAAAGAAAGATTGCGCTGGTGGCACACAAGACCATGGAAAACAACTGTAGTGGATGACAGGAATTTTTTTTCCCTGGTGATGAAACACTCCTTTATAACATTTGTCCAAATCAAAAACACCCTCGGGGAGGTGTATCTGTGAGTAAGTAATCCAGGATATCACCAGAGTAAATATACAGAGGGTTTACCACAAGATGTGAACCACAGTCCAAGAACAGGAAGGTTAGATTGTAGAAGGTTAAACAGCCTGTATAGTTCTGGGACAACATCGTGTTGAGGGTTGAGACCCTCAGGTCATCAATTACCCGAAGGAAACAGCAACCGAGACTTCTTTTAAGGCAAAACAGTTTAATGTTCTCTTACTGTACTCACCCGAATTTGACTGACCAAAACCCTTGAACTAAAGCTAACAGTCAGCACAAGTTTTATTGTTTCGTTCCAAATTCATTGTTGTGTGCAGAGCTAGTACTGTATGTGCCTCACTAACGCACGATATGACTGAAAAAAGATTCTGACTCTCAATCATTATTTTACTCCCTACCTAGTGTAACCCTTATTTCTGGATGTTGGTAGCAATCTCTGGGATGTGGGTATTAAGCGGGCTACAGTTGTCTTTGTAAAACTCTTTAATCGACACCAACACGGCATGACAGTACATTCCAATCTTTGGGTTTCGCTCCTCACTTACACTCTCGCACACACGATGTCCTCTCCCCTCGTGTTACACTCTAAACCGTTTCCCGTGTACCAGGGCAGGTAGGAACTAATATTTCCAAGGGAAATACTCAACAACTTAAATGTGACACATCTAACATAATATAACAAAATAATAAAGTGCTGTAACTGATAATGAATGAAATAATACTTAAATCTGTTCATTCAACATAACATTGTAAAAGTAAAATAAATATATATGTTAACCTTAACAAAATGTACTGCAAAGCATAAAAAT
>JAUMHL010000030.1:1239270-1256899 GCA_032362345.1 Sandelia bainsii
AAATAATACACAGTTAGCAGGAGTTTTAAAACAAGTGCTTGAGTTATACAAGCGTCTGATTTAACTCTTAAACAATCCGTGTCTAACAATCAGTAAATGAGTGATCTTAGAGTTTAGAAATTAATTTGTAATTCAAACCCAACGAACAGTAGCAGGAGCAGCAAACAATCTGCGTCGGATACAGGATTCAGACAGTATGTATTTTAATCATCAGTGATGCATGGATACACTAGACTGTAAAAACATGAAGAGGCTGCACTGAGCTGTCATACACTGACAGACTGAACATGATATCCAGAAATATGGGGATTTGATGTTTGTTTAGTATTTATTAATCCCTCCACCAAACTGCAAGTCAAATTGGTGCTGCTGAATCCGAGATGACTCTGATAATGATGACAGAGGAATTACATGTCTGGCAGTCTTATCAGGCACCCAAGTATATCCTGTGTCAGTTGTTTGTGCCGACACCAGGCTCAGTCAGAACTATCAAAGTATTTATGTTGTCATGTTTCAACAGACAACCACCTCCCAATCCCACCTCGCTTTCCCTCTGGCATAATAATCCTTAATTTCAATGTGTGCAGCATCTTGGGTTTTTGTGGGCATTTACTCAGCAGAAGGGTGTAATATCAACATGGTGGACGGATAGAAGAATACGAGAGCTATAAAGCATTCTTCACCAGTAATTTCCCCCTGACAGCTGATAGGTAATTTTCATGTCCATTCTGAGGTGGGCCAGAGCTACGATTAGGACAGCGCATGATAAGGACTGTGGTAATGCCTGCTTTCCTGTCCTCATTCCTCAAATCTATTTGGATGTTATTAGCCGCTGACTATGTCACAGTAGCAGGCTAAAGAAATGCAGTTTTTACAATTGTGTTACACAGTGAAGCACATTTCATTATACTCTTAATCTATTGATACAGTACAGGTCTGTTAACATTCCTTTATTTGCTGAGGAAAAATATTATCTTTATTTCTTCATTTGGATCTCTATTAAAAGAGTCAACAAAAAAAGAAAATATAAAATATTACAGCCTTACTTTCATTAGTCTTTTCAGTTTGCATTTTATAGTACATAGATACTGTACGAATCTTCTTCAAATTTATAAAAAATTTAAAGCTCTAATCTCTCATTTACAACAATATTCAGATCCTTAATTCAGTACATATTGAAACCTCCTTTGAAAATAACAGCAAACAGAAACATAGCAGTAACAAAAAAATTGTTGTCTTCTTCTACTTGTAACATTGATGATGTTTGTCCCACTGTTGCATTTTAAATTGTGTACATCTGATCCTTCCTGGTTTGCAAAAAGGAACTGACCACATGAGACCCTCACGGTGAAATAGGTTTAGGGTGCTGAAAACACCAAGTAAAGGTTGTTAAGTCACTGCAGTGGAAAAGAGCTGTATGCATCTTAATGTGTGAGTGCAGCATTAGCCTATTGTTAAGGCCCCTGACAAAGCAGCAGTATGTGAGTAAAGGAATGAACTGGCTTGGTTTGCCATACAGACCAAAACTGGGTCAAAGTCACTGTTATCAGTTAGGAGTCCTTTTAAAGCAAAATGTAAAGCTTCTTGTACTACATGACTGCTGATAGATGAGAGATTATCCCATTGACAGGTTTTTCAAAACCTCTGGACCCAATAAGTGGACAGACAGTCAGAACTGACTTTGAAAGGTTTATTTAAAAAAATGAAGCAACGATTGGCTTGAGTGTCAGGAAGTGACGTGGTAACAGGAACAGATAAAGGAGCCAGTGGATTTGTTGGCTACCACCAACGGTAGGCAACAATCAAGTAGACTCAGTGCTTGTTGGCTACACCTGTGTGATTCCTGCTGCCTGTGAACATTCTATTGTAATAATACACATGAAGCATAAACACCGTTGTCACATTAAGTTAGCAATTCTAAAATATTAGTTTTGTGCAGCTGGCACCTTTATTTTAAAGAGGATAATGATGCAGATGGCCTAATTTCCACTTGATACAGACTTATTATGTTAGTGTGACCTGCACTGTTGATGCCTGAAAGGTGTACTACACTCAGTATTTAAAAACTCCAAATACTTGTATACAATTTAGGTGTGTATGTGAAAGAGAATGTTAATATTAAAAACTATAGATTAATGTGTGCCAGTATGTTTTGAACATTTTCACAATATTTTAACAATTCCAGATTATAATGATCACTATAAGCGTGATATGAAATTTTAATACTGTTTCATCTCTACATTATACCATTCCACTGGGTGTTCATACAGGATATGTAAAAAAAATCTGCACTGTCTCAGTCAGAACTGCAAAGAAAGTGTGACAAATAAGGAAACCGTGGGTAATGATTAATCAACAGTAGCAGGATGTCACACACACACTTCAGCTACTTCTCTAAAGATCGCTTTTCTATTTTTTTCTCAGCCTGTAGGAAATGGAGGGAAGCCAAAACAATCTTGTTCTTATCTTTTAATGCCAATCAATGTCTGGTATTTTTCATACATGATTCTCAGTTGGTTAAAACTGTAATGTGATTCTCTTTAAAATGAGAGTTGAAACTTAAGGTGATTACAAATGCTGTAAACCAACACAAGAGGCCTTTATTCAGTTTTGCTGGTTCTTGATAACAGTCCAGCAAACATATGCATGATAGCGTGTGCTCAGATAAGAGCATTTGCACTCAGACAACCTGCTGTATGCACAGGTAGGCTGGAAAAAACTATTACCCAACAAACACATGTGTGAACCCAGTCAAAACAACTACATCAGTTGTTCCCAAGGTCTTGTAGTTGAGTTTCTTGTAACACACTGTCATGAAAAGTATGAAATGTCTTTATATAAACAATCTAGATAACTGACAGTGGCAAACTGACATTAGGACAAATTGTGCATTATAAGTTTATAAGCTGTAACTAATGACTTTGTTAATTAATAATTAACCAACCCATTGTCATTCCAAGCATAGAGAAATATCAGATAATGCCACTTTGTCCAGTCTCCTGGCGTCTATCCTCTTTTTTATATACTTAATTGTGTACAGGCAGCCACATTTATTAGAATTTTATTCAAGGACACTTAAACATGTGGCCAGGAAGCTGAACCACCAAACCAGGTACATCAGTTTGTGACATCTAGAGCAGTAACTTGTTTATTGTATTAAGCCAAAAGTCTGTGTAGGGAGGAGGACAGTGGTGGTTGAATGGGTCATCAACATTCAGGGCCTTCGAGGTCGAGCAGTTGCTTTTTTGTTTGCGTTTTATGTCTTCACTTTACATCTGTAATTCTGGATTTCTTGTGCTGTAACCGACCGTTTCTGATTGTTGTCATGACAGCAGGTCCAACATGCAGGGGCCATCATTGGCATCAAACAGTAACGCCAACGGGTACCTTTAGCGTGGTCATAATGTTTTAGTTCTTAGGTGTATAAAGTTATAATAACTGATTTTTAAACATCAGTAAAGTACAGAAGAGGCCACCATGAAAACATTATTTAAATAATGACTTTTTTCTTAGAATAATCTCAGTCAGAATTCTGAGGTTTACACTTTGTTCAAAGTTACATTCAAGGTAAAAGAAATACAGACTAGTTACACCTGGAGTGCTGTGTTGATTATTTCATTTAGCAAGAGGAAAGAAAGATCTAAATCTATGAGGAAAATGACTCACTGAAGCTAATACCACGATGTACCATCTTAAGGCTCTAAGATCTTTTTAATGTATTCTCCTCCTCTTTCCCAAAGGGAAAGAGGAACAGGGAGAGCTGAATGGATTCCATTAATTTAATTGAAGCAAGCCCTGACAAGAGATAAAACATCTTGGGCCCACATCTCTTTAGGGTTGGTGCTAGGCTTCATTGTAAACAAGCCGTGATCCGTAAACAAAGCCCAGAGAGCACCGCCACGCTCTACAGAGACTTCAAGGCCATGGAATATGTCAGAGATGGGCTTGAATGGATACTGAAGTGCACCCTCTCCTCTCTTGCCTGCCCCCGTCCCCCCAACTTAAGTATTCAAGCTGTATTCTGACCATTGTGCCTCAGCTTGTGGATATTTTGATGATGGTAGCTAGCTATTTCCGTAACAGTACCTGCTGTGGATCAAGCAGAAAGAGAGACATCTACTTCAACAAGAGTATTGAAATATGGATAGCATTGTTGAGTTTGAAAGATAGAAATCACTTCCACCATGTGTCTCCATCAGATATTATACACGCACACAATAATACGCTGTAAGCTAATGTATAGCATTTCGTGAGCAAGATTTATGACAGATTTTTCAGTAATTCCACAAATTTTAATTTCACTGTGAGGAAAGACATGCTGTACCTGACAAGTGAAATGCAACACTAGTTGAAAACAGTGCATGTGCGAATCTAGCCCACTGGTATTGAAAACTGTGTCAGTGGGGTTGCTGCATACTGAGGGTGTAAAGCACATGTTGTTTGGCCACTCAAAAAGCAACTGGTATTTGGATACGTCACATTCTTTTCTGAATTGTTCCTCAGCAGGCCCTGGCTTTTCACTCAGGTTGAATAGCGACACAAAAACCCAGCAGAATCCATTAAAGGAGGACTAGCTTTATCTCCAGAACAGTGAGAGTAGATGACTTGGACAATACAAACCATCTATCACAAACTGGGCCTGCATGGCCTGCAAATGTGGCTTATGAACACAATACCAAGGTTATAGCCTACACATCTTTATAAGCCAACCGCATACACACACTAATGCAGCCTCTGTAAATCTGTACATTCTTCATTGTTTGAATGATGATGGTTACACAATTACCTGCTTCTACCAGCTCCTTAAAGTGAACCAAATGATAGGATAGGGTGCTGACATATTAAGCAGGATAAAAACTCTATTGCTATCCAGCGATCAAATATATCATGTAAAAGACAGATACAGATGCAGGGGATCAATAAAGTATTCATTATTATTATTATTATTAAAGAAGATCCTGCTTTGGAAACAATCTCCTTTTATGATCGGGATGTGAAAGAAGTGGCTGAAGAAGCTGTGGAGACAACAGTTACACAATGGGTAAATGTAGAAAACCTAATTTAAAGTCAAGGCCTGACCATCAACTAATAGTCCAAAACTTTTTTTCCAAATTTTTTTTTTTTAAATTGAGGTACTTATTGGACCCTTTGACAAAATATTTTTTAAAAATTCTGAAATCATTTCCACATATGAGAATCTTGATGTATCATATTTGATAGATCAGGCATTTATTGTCATTTTTTGATCACAAAAAAAAATTACATTTTAGAAAAAAAATATATATATATTTATTGCATTTGCAACATTTGGGCCATTTAAACTAGTTTGGCTCTTTTATTTCAAACAGGAACATTTTCATCACAATTTTACTCTAATATAACTTAAAAATAAATCTTAAGTTATTAATGGTGTTTCCCTTTATTAAATATTAATTGTAAAATATTAATAAAAATATAAATGTTAAATTCCATTAGGTTTTATATATTAGGTTTTATAGGCAAACATAATTTCAATCTCGGACAACATAATTACATTTTTAATCTTCATATTTGAACAATAACATGATCCACAATTAGGATTTTTACAGTAAAATGTTTTTGACCACAACTGTAAAATTTAAACTGAATAATGTCAAGAAGTTAGATCATGTTGCTCATCCCCGCCACATATCTACAGTAGATATATTGTACTTATACATATATTGTACTTCATGTGGCTGAAAGCCTACCCATAGTTCTTTGTGCATACCATGATGCTAGCCCCTAACTGTGTGGAGGTAATAGATGGCATTGATGCTGACAGATGAATCCTCCTACCAATCCACTTTGCAGCCATGAATGCATTATTTTCATCTATTTGCCAGCACATTCTCAGAAATAATACAGAAGGACCTAAAAAGGCCAAGTGAAATCAGAGCATAATGACATTGTGCGATCATTTAGCCTCGCAGACGCTGCTCAGGAGCTCTAAAAGTAACTTAAGAATATTGTGGTGAATCAATAATGAAACTATCTAATCTGTTTTACTGTCCACCTATGCTTGTCTTACTTCAGATAGATATCACATTGTTGGACGCGAGTTGGAAAGTGGGTTCTTGCTCTGGAACAGCAATCCAGTAATAGAGGAGACAATGCAACAGAATCCAGTAATATGTTGTTTAGGTGGTAGGCCTTGAGTAGTTCATATATCGCTGTTAAGTGATCTGAGATGGGCTACACCATCTCTCAAGCGCACTTTATCTTATTTTGTGCTGCATCTTCTCTCTTTGTATTACCTTATTAGATCCCAGCTCTTTGTCATGCTAAGGCTGACCTTGCAACCATTTGTAGGAAAATGCTTACAGATCATACATCTTCGCTGAGATCCAGGACAGAAAAGGTTTGCACCATGAACAACACAAGGGTTGTTGGGTTTTTGCTCATAAGGAATTCCACAGTGGCTTTATCAGCATCACACTGGATAGTTGTGTGATAATCTACCTATCACAAACAATGAAAAGCCTTATCAGGAGAATTTCTTTAGACGCTGGAGTGATTACAATGTTTGCAAAGCCGCTTATACACTGTATCCAAAAGATAACATTTACACACCTATCAAAAGAACAAACACTTACTTATGAAGCAGAGGAGATTATGCTTGTTCAATGCGGCATTTTTAAACAGTTTTTTTATCACCTCTGACGTCTTATGTCATCTGAGAATGCCAGTCTTCTCCTGTTTGCTCTTTGGTAAGATTGTTTATTTTCCCACATTGAAGCAAAATGTCTTTCTCTTGGCTCTTGATTACAATTATGCAGCAATGTACCATTACCAATACCAATGTGTATTTTCCTGTTTGGAGTTATGCAGGTTACAGCAGATCACTGACAATTTGCTCACTGTTGTAAAAATGTAGGATAATTGCACTTTCCTTTTTACACATGTAACCTATAGTCATAGGGTTTCACACTTTGCTCTGCCATCGGAACAATTTGAAGCTCGTCACGCAGGTCATTGCTTTTTTTGTCACGTCAGTCATGGAATCAAAGAAGATGAGAGTGTCTTGTAGTGTACACTGCCTCAGTGATGGAGTGTGTGTGGATGTTTGTGTGTGTGTATGTGTGTATTTGTGTGATGGGGATTGCCACAGAGATTTAGTTTTTCCTCTGTTCAACCCTGTCTGTTCATATTTTATGAAATATAAAATGTTATGGTACTAAAGTGTGCTGTATATATTCACACAAGTCATCTACCCTAAATGAACATTTACACAAATGTACAGTCATTTCTCCCTGCCCACTTTTTTTGGTGATGGGAAACTAAATGACACCAAGCTTAACAAACTGTTTCATCCAGTCTAAAACGCTGCTTTACAACTGCGCAAAAATAGCAATTTGGTTGGATTTAGCCACAAAGACAGATTGGTTAGATCACTGTTTACTTAATCCCTGTATAATTGTGAGGTAGTACTTTGCTGGGGTATATCCATTTTATATTATTTTTGCTGTTACATCAATAAAAATTCAGCTTTAGTAATTAGTTTTTTTTCTATGTAAATTCATAATACTAATGAATAATGATGCATTTTTACAACTAAGTAGGTAGAACTGTGGATAGAATTGAATTATTTCTCAAAGTAAATAGTCAGAAATCAGGTCTTTGGGCAGAACATGCTGGATTTCTGACTCGTACATTCATGTTATCAACAGCATCAAGTTCAATAAGGTTTAAAATACAGGAACTCTTTCAGATTGGTGCCCAGAGAAACCATTTTCTTAGTGAGATACTTGTACAGATTGTCCAGAACCTGATAGTACTCCTACTTGTAGTAGGTTTTAGACAATTACTTGCACTTTTGTTTGAGGATTGAGTTTGTGTACTTCTACCACATCTACCAATATGAACACTGTACTAAAGTATTTTATTAGTAATCATTACTGGTGGCAGGGAACAACTACTGGTCAAGTACTGGGCTCAAATATCTGCAGGTGTGATAATGAGCAGGGACCTAGTCTGCTCCAGTAACAAAGCTTCCTGATATTTGTTTTACTTTGCAGCTTCCCATGGTAAGATTCCAAGTGCAGTACAACAGTATAAGGGGATATTTTTCAGGTTTTGCTCCGCTTGATTTGATTGATTCCAGACTGAACTACAGTGACGATGATGATGTTCATGTTAATTTGACTTTAGACATTTGCATAAGTAATTAGAAAATTTGGAAAAATACATAAAAAACATTGCTTTTTACAGAAATTGAGATTAGACTGCCTAAAGAATTAATGCTTTTTAAAAAAGAGGATGCTCAAATAAACAATAAACAATCACAAGGTGTCTGTCTGTTTTGAGCATTCTCCATGGTCGTGTACTACAGACATCCATACTGTGTACTTCCTGAACATGGGGGTCATGAAATGTTTGGGAACCTAAATGAAGGTTCTAGGGATAGAAAAGAAACCCTGCATTGTGCTTACAGTAGTATTCATAACACCATGGTGTGGATTTTGGATATAAACATGAGGGTAGTGTGCACCCTCATGAGACTGGCAATCAGACATCGATACATACTTTACACACATCAACTTTTATCTCAGTCTTCTTGATCATTGTATCAGGGTAAATCACATCACAAATGTTGAAAATCTGTGATGACTATCTGACAGGAGGACACTGTCACAGATTCACATCTGCAGTGTTGTCATGTTGCTCCCTGTCTTCAGAGATCACGGCTCACGTTTCAAAGCGGACCTGATGCTGGTGTTGTGAAAATACCACCCCCCTCCACCACCCATCGTTTCACCTGTTGGCCATCTAATCAGATCCAACCATGCCGTGGCCCACACCTCGGGCCCGCTTTATCTGCTCTTGAATCATCTGATAACCCCCTTTCCTCAGTCAGCCTCCATAACTGGATGAAAAGGAGAAACAGATCAGTAACACTTGAATGCTTGCACGACCTTTATTTCTTGCTTAACATCTGTGTGTAGAGTGCAGCGGGGGAGAAGGGAACACCAGCACTTGTGCTGATTGCGTTGAGATTGGATTCACAGCCAGAACAAAGAGGAGAAGGAGAGACGGGGAGACTGAGACCAGAGACATGTGCGCCTGTGTGTGTGTGTGGGTGGGTGTTATATGTTATTAGTAGAAGTAGGAGTTAAGCTGGTGTGAATGGCATCGGCATGATTGTAAATGTATTTAAAATCATGGAAAAGTACTACTTATTTCCAAAGTGAAGGAATTGCCGCAGATACTGTACTGAACATCAGTATACTGTATCAATTGTTTATGCATGTACAGTCCAGGTCAGCAGTCTGTCCTGCTACAGGGAGGAAATGAGATTCATCTCACAACACAGAGGGAAGTTGTCGGCAGTTCTTAGCTGGAACAACTTCCTGTAGTGTTCCTGTCACAGTGCAGCTTAAGAACTCCCGATCCACTACATGACCAGCAGGGTTGATTGGATAGGTTTAATCACAAATATACAAGTTACTTGCTTGGCTTTTATTAAGACCACAATAACTTTTTATATTTTTAGTATAGATATGCTTATCTTAATGTGGAGTCAAGTAAAACTCAGAATGATAGATAGATAGATAGATAGATAGATAGATAGATAGATAGATAGATAGATAGATAGATAGACAGATAGATAGATAGATAGATATGTAGATTTGTCATTCACATCACACACTATACAGTGCACAATTAGAACGAGAAGTCGTTTCAGTGGCTCAGATGTCAAGAGAAAATAAGTCTGTAAGTTGTAAACCACAGAATGGTGATAGTGTCATCATGATATGTTCAGTGGAAAATTAAAAGAATATTTTTTTATTTTGTCTGTGTGATCCGCTGGTTGAAGAGCATAGAATTACTGAATGAATAAAGGTTTGTGTGATTTCAGAGAGGTTCACATGGGTGTGCCTTCACCCAACAGTGCAAAACATATTACAGAGGACCTGTAAGCTGTCCTGCACTGAGCAGTGACAGTGGATCACACTAGGTACGTTTCTTTTTTGCACCAAGACTGCACTGTGCTGCTGGGTGGGCAAAAGCTACCACATCTTTCCTCGGGCTGGGGCTGGGGCAAACAAAGAGTCAACAAAATACAGTCACAGTTAAAGAAATAACTTCAAAGTGCTGTGAAAATACCAGTTTGCATGTTTGGAGAGTTTTCTATGCTGTGTCAACACAAAAACAAGCCCAGTACCAACTTTCCAGTCCCTTCATAAGACATATTTCATCAGGCAGTTATAGCTAAAAGAATATAGTGCATCCAGTCTCTGTCGCCCTTTTTGAGGTTTATTTCATTTTTTCCTGGTAAGGTTTTTTTTTGGAGGGGGGTTGGTGTCCTTAGTGTTTATTTGGGTGAGTAAAGTGCATTTTACTATGTTAATTTGTATATACTGTATATACTTAAATTTTGTATTATCTTCTTAGGTCTCTAATTTTCTTCTTAGATCTTGATCTCAATGAAATTTCCTGATTAAATAAAGCTTAACAAAATAGCTAACTACTGTTCTGCAGAACAAAGGCACTTTGGAAAAAGCTGAGATCTGATTGAAAAGAGGCCGAAGACTTATGTCAGCTCTCTCCAACTTATTTAATCACCAGGAGTGCTGGGGGAAAACCGACTTTGATTAAGACCACCTCACCAATCAATAAAGTCCTTGAACTTGCATAAGTCATTGCTGGCTAGCCTCAGCATTACTGGTAACTGCCCCAAATACACACACACACACACACATTATTCTGTGACGACACTCATAATGACATAATGAATTCTCTTGCCACTCATCCTGTCCTTTACCTAACTGTAACCTGACCCTAAAACTAGGTTTTAACTATAACAACTTTGAAATTGTGACCAGTGAAAATGTTCTCACAACAGTGGTTGTGGACTAAAATGTATTTGCAAAAAGACAAAAGACACACACACACCTCAGTTTTCAGAATGACTACAAGTTGAAGAATCATTTCAGAATAAAATGGACACAGCTGCTTCTGTAACACTCAGACATTTTTCATGCAGGTTGCCAATATAAATATGTCCACAAACAGCTACAGAGGTGTGACAGTGCACAAGAAGAGGAGGGGGACTTTCTTTTCTATTCATTTGACCCAGCTAAAATGACTTGGCCTCCATATAAAGAGTTGAGGATGAAGCATTTGTTTGGGTCATGTACAGTGTGCGGTGCCCACTCATATCCCCTATCCCAGATATGCATCCTGTGAAGGTAATTTTCTGTCTTTAATTAAGAGCATAGTTTTTCAATTTGAGATCATCCTTTGATGATTTCATGTTCCGATTTTGTTCTGCTTTCTCTCAAAACCTTGTCCTCAGACTTGAAATGTTCCTGCTCTCAATCAGATTCTGTTCCTGTTCAAAGCTGTATTTGTGCTCTCAAATTTACTGTTACTCACACAGATTTCCTGTGCTCCTGCTCAAACCTTTATCCTCAGCTGCTCCTGCAGATTCTCAAAACTTCTGCTCATGTATTTATTAAGGACTACACTCGGTTGGTGGTGTATTTGTTGCAGTAATTGGCAGGTACACCAAAGTGCAGCCTGCACAGCCCCACAATAAATCTTCTTCATGAAGGTGATCATGTTCAGTTAGTGTCCAAATTTTACCTTTATGATCCATTATAACAATATAATTAAGCATCATTAGTTTTAGCTTGGTAGAACTAGAACTATTCCATAATAAACTGCCAGCTTAGTGGAGCTGATAATACATCTACAAGCATAATTAAATTGTTCTATAACAGTATTTTATGTATTTTATTTTTATGTTAGTAATTAACAGCTGGTATTAATAGTACTATTAAATAACAAAGTCTCTGTGAGTAAATGCAGTTTTGAATAGGAGAAGGGACATTTGGAGTGCGAGGGAAGGGTTTTGAGAGAAAGCAGGACAAAATCTGAACATGAATTCACTAAAGTTTGCTCTCAAATTGAAAGACTCTGCTCTTGGATTTAGATAGAAATCTCATCTCATAAGAGATTACTTTCATTGATTGAATGTAGATTGAACGAGTCCCCTGGCAAACTAAACACCGTGTGCTGTCAGGGGTGACTCACCCTCATTTTTGGCTAACGAAGAAGGACAGACTGAATCTGTTTCAGCCTGCCACTGGAGTTATACATTATGTGTCATTCAAACAGGAGCTCACACAAACAAAAACCAAGTATAGGTGAGCTCTCAGTAGAGTACGGAGACACTTTCTGTCTCTCTCTCTTTCTCTGACACAGTTCTAGATGCAGCTCAGATACTGCTGTTGTCAGCGCAGCAGTATCAAAGTTCAGATGTTGTTTTGTCCCACACTTGCCCAATGTCAACCCCATCTGTCTAATGAGGTGGTGTGAAGAAACCTTTAAAACCTCTGATGCACAACACACCTTTTAATGCATAAGGTGGGTCAAAAATGACCAGCATTCATTTTACCCTTAGCTCAATGTTTCATTGTAATATCTTTAAAGCAAATGTTAACATTACCATTATAATAATAATATTTTATCATTATATTAATGGTTTGTTATGTACAGAAAAGGATTTCTACATGTCTAATTTAAGTTTGCAGACGTAGATCAAGGATGACCCTTTAAAATCATGCATCATTTTCTTACATTAAATGGCTGTTTATAGTGTTATTGATCTGGATGGCTTTTGTTATTATCATCAACACTGCAGTGGAGAATACTAACAGAAATACTGTGTAACTTCCAGTGCTGTGAAAAAGTATGATTTTTTGAATGGATATTTGTCACACTTAGTGATCCAGATCATCAAACAAGAGTGTGGCAATTGCATCTCAGTAGAGTGTGGAGCTGGGGAAGTAAATTGGTATCTTCCAGCTTCTGATTGACTGTACACATCTGATCTAGGTGACCAGCAGTGTGTAGGGTAAGGATAGCTGAAAAAGAAGCAGGGCAGGAGGCCCTGAGGCCTCAGGCATTCCCTGAGTTTGGGAATCACTGCTCTAGGGCAATAAACCAAGGCAGCTGAAGAGACTAGGCTACCTAAACAATAAGGGTCAGAACAAAAACAAAAAATGAGCAGAGGTCCAGAGAGAAGCAGGTGACTGAAGCACAGGAGGAACGAAGACAACCTGACAGAGATGGGAGGGCAGAACAAGCTTATCAGCAAGCTGGGTAAATGGATGCAGGTGCAGGGAGGTGTGGCTGGGGATGATTTGCACCAAACAGACAAGATAAGATCTTTATTTTAGTTATTAGAATTAGCTTGGTCCACTTAGAAATTGATAACTGGACTTGCTTGAAGTTCTTATAGACCTTTCACCATTTCACCATAAAAAAAAACGTTGCACTGGTGAGCTGAAAACAAGTTAATGGAGATGCACACTTACTTTTCCATTTGGCTATGCCCGAATCACAGGGCTGCAGCTTGAAAACCAGAGAACACACGTTTGTGGGTGATCTACTATGACTGACAAAAGATGCAAACATGATGGAGAAATTATTTTTTGCGTTTTTCACAGGCGTCTTCCACGGAGAGTTTGGAGAGAGTGATTCGATCCAGAGGAATTAAAGCTGTTAGTGGGAGAGAATAATAATAACTTGATGAGGAACAGCAACAAAATCTCAGTATTACAGGAAGAAACGCTTCATGGAAAGATTGCTCCTATAACTTTCAGGAAACCAGCAATTGCATAAAAGTCACGTTTGGCCTCATTCAGTGTGTCTTGGAATGTACTGAGATACATAGCACTGTATCTAAAAAAAAAAACCGTTTTTTTTTTAGATAACCATGACCTGGATGACTGAGAATCTTCACAGATATAGCACTGTATCCTTCAACTCAGAGGTGTTGGTTTTCGAGTTAAGTCCTTATCAACAACTAGCTCATCCAAATAGGACTTTGTTTTGTAGAGCAGATCTATTTTCCAAAAGTGTGTGTGAGTGAATGAATTAATTCTCACATTTTGCTGTGAATGCTCTAAGGCGTGATGATGTGCTGTAATTAATAAAATTTCAGCACCAAATGCTTGGTCTGTGGTTGAGGGGGCACAGTAACTCATTTGGAGTGTAAGATACGCAAATGGCTCACTTGTGGTTGCTATATGTTGTTTAGCTTGCCACCCCGGTATTTCTTTCTGTCAAGATAATCGAACTGGCTTGTTGAGCCAAACAGGCAAGCATATTTTATTTCATGTCTGAACCCAACCAAGCCTGACTCATTTGAGTTTGTGCAGTGCATTTCTAGTATGGCCCTTGTGTGTCCTTTGTGCATGGTTCTTCAAGACCTATGGGTCAAAACATCAGTCTCCCCTGACCATTAAATGAAGCAGACATTTCAGTACCCCAGCCATGAAGTACCTGACTGAAACCTACCTGAAACTGAATATGATTTCTAAATTTCAGAATCAGCTTTACTCAATGTCAGCATATCAGGTTCAGTTTGGGTGTTCACCCTCTACTTCAGTACCAGCTTTAGCTTGTAAACAAATGGATATTTTCCTGCTGTCCATGAGGAGGGGCAAAACATGATGGGTATTTAAGATAATGATGTAAAAGCGAATTACACTCAGCAACTGTAGGGGGAGCCAAGTAGCAAATGTACCAAATCTTGCATATCAGGGGTGCAATGGAAAAGGCTACAATTAAATAGCAGGGAACAAAGTGTCATCTGGCATTCAGACAGGTTAGAAATAAATTTACAGGTTAGATGAACGTATATGAAAGAGAAAATAAGGAGAAAACATTGGAGAGAAAACAAACAAAAACTTATGGAAAACTAATCACTCAAACGGTCAAAATCACAATTCAATTCCAAATCCACTTCCTGCTTTAACTTTGACCTACTGTACGTATTACCATTGTGTCCACACAGTTTATCTTTGCAAAGAGAGATTATTAGCAACATTTCAGATGCACGTACTTCTGTGCTTTAGATAAAGTACATAACTGGATGGATTGTTGGATTAGTTTGTTTCCAGAAACCCAACTGATTTTTAACTGCTCAAGTTTCTTGACTTCTATGCGACTGTGTTCCTAGACCTCAGTAATTACTTTGGTGAATAAAGCAGCTGATAAAAATGACAAAAACCACAAAAATACAACCCAAACTGTAATAGATCAGAGTTATCAGTTGTGTGTAGGACAGCAGAATAATTCCCTCCCTAAAATAAAATTGTACATAGACATATCAGATTATATCGCTATATATTATAGATCATATCCATTATACACATAGTATACTGTATACTTGAATAACAGACTGTATAATGTCATTATTCAATTCTCCAATTCTGCTAATACTGATGTTTTAGTGCTATTTAAACCACTACTAAATGAATAAATTCAGATTTTATTTAATACACTGGGAGGACAGAGTCGTAAACCAAACCTGTTGAGCTTTTGCCTTTTCTGTGCATAAACACATCAGCATAATGAGAGGAGCCCAGTTTGTTGGCAAGGTAGAGAAAGAGACAAACACCCTCAAACACACCTGGAAGTGCTGGTGCAGGTAGCTTCCACTCGTTTTCATTGTGGAAACCATACTGATGCCTAACTGCAGTCTGCTGAGGATGCTTTGGGGAAACACTTGATATCTAGCTATAATTTGTTCTTTGATAACACTTTAATTTTTTCCACTGGGGACAAATATGTCAGACATCAAGGCAGTGCAGCAAGGAATAATATATGGTTTTGCAAATTCTTGAGGATATTCAGCACAGATCAAAGAGCACAATGCCATCTGTTAAAAGATAAGAGAGATATTATACACCAATACATTCGGACAAAAATTGAGGAAAAATGTGGACTGATCAGCCACAGCTAACCTGACCTTTAAGCTATTTTTGAGCAGAAAAAACATTTTTTGCACACAATTATTGTTGGAAATTTTGCCCATATAAACACGATAGTGTGCATAGGGCAGAGGATAAATTATTATAATCAGAAATTCTTTTTTTAAATTTGATCACTGGGTCACTTCATGTTTAGGCTAGTACAGTACTCTTATAATATCCCATTGTACATGTCCCTATTCATGTACACAAATTAAAACAGCTTTACTATAACCTGCATACTTTAACCAAGTGTCCAACACGTCATGTGAGCTTAGAAATATGTGAGTCATATGTGACTGTGACTGGACAGGCTGGGCCTTGCGACACTTTTTAGGAGCCATCCAAAGCACAAAAACACAATCCATCTTAGTGCAGACTGACAGGTTTGCATATGTCGTCATTAGCTTATCAGAGTGATAAAGAAATCAATAGAGTAAATCAATAAGAAATGTTTCATCCTAGTCTTTTGTTGTAGCCACAAGTAGGGGCTACATAGGGGTGACAAGTTAGAGCTCATACATCAGTGGTATATCACAGCCTACATAAACTATTGATTTTATCATAAAATCTTTCAGACAATCAATAGTAATCAAGGGTGTAGATCAAGACAGTGTGACATGTAGAGGTAGAGCTGCGGAGAAGCTTTTGTCTGTGTGAGCCATCCATGATATTATACATTCTGTGTAAGAGCATATCAATCATTTTCTAGTGAAAAGACTAGAAAGGCAGAATTTTGCCTGAGATGAAATGAATTAAATGGGACAGGCTATGGTTAATGGCAAAATGGTAAGTGGTGCTTTTTAACATGAGTAATCATACAAACTCATTTTTCCTCTTAAAATACTCATAGGTGCATTTCCATTATTTCTACTAAAATGGCTCTGCAAATCCACAGATGACAAATCTGCGCTAGCCCACTTAACAAGTCAGTCAACTACTTGTATAAACTTCCCACCTTAGACTGCACCACAATACACTGGATAACCAAAGAATGTGGTGAGTAGGTGGCTATTGATAACACGACACTGAACTCACCATTGTTGTCTTTGAAAGGAAACATCTATCAGCAGACTGTGGTTCACTTGTCAATCGCAGGCCGAGCACCTGATAAAGACAACAATTGGGAAAGACGAGGATGCTGTTTATACATCCTCAGACAGGACGGGGCAGGCCTCGGCCACCAGCCACGGCCGTGATGACTGAGGAGGATGGAGCCTGGGCTGGAGGAAGTACGAGGACAACAGTTGTGCCTCGCCTATCTGAAGCCCTGCCGAAACAGAGTCCATCCCCTCCCACGTCAATCATGTCAGAGGAAATCTGACACTGCTAGCTGTTTGGACAGTCTCTGGATGTGGAGTCTGATAAGAGGAAGAGAGGAGTTTTAGTGTTGACACTAGGAGAAACTTCCCAGATACCTCACATTCAAGAGTCACATCTTATCTCAGATATAACATGTATAATTTTTTTTAACAAAAACTGAACATCATCATGAAGGAGGATTTATTGCAGGACCCGGCAGCAATGTTTTAGGGTTTTATTTAAAGGAAAACTAGCTGCGTAAACAAACTAATACTTAGTTTCTGTATTTATTAAGATGCAATAGCTGCTCAAAAGTCATATGACCATTCACCCATCCCACATCCAGTCCTTCAGTGGGCGTTGAGAACAAAACCATCCCACATTTACCAGTTCCATGGATGTGAAACAGCCAAACATCACACAGTGGTTTGTAAAGGTGAGGCAGGACGTTACAAATCTCTCAACTCAATTCAATTCAATTCAACTTTATTTATATAGCGCCAAATCACAACATAAATAATCTCAAGGCACTTTACAGTGTA
>JAUMHL010000030.1:1257152-1291939 GCA_032362345.1 Sandelia bainsii
CAAGGCACTTTACAGTGTAAGGTTCAAGACCTTACACATTATATAAATATATACGGAATATTGTAGAAAACCCAACAATCCCACTTGAGCAAGCACTAGGCGACAGTGGAGAGGAACAACTCGGCTATTAAACATTAGAAATATAGTGTTCACATTATCATCTGCCACAAATATGTTCCTGTACATATCTAATTAGCCACCATATCACCTTGATGGGTGACGTTGTACTAACCCTGATTGCAGATACATCAGCACTGGTGTAAATGTCAGCTCTCAGGTAACGTGTGTTTGCAGTTTAGTTGTATAGAAACATAATTTAGTATTTTTTCATTCATACATTTTTCTGTATTTACAAAAAATACATTTAAGGGATCCCTATGAAGATTGATATTTATGTTGTGTATTTATGCAAAAACAAGACCAGCCATTATATTGTTGTTGAATTTAGAAAAATTCCAATTAATATCAGTATAGGAAGGCACATGACTAACATGTATTTGTGAAAACATGAATGATTGATGATTCTTTGCACATTAGGCAATCATGGTGACCTGCGTGTGTGGCCCTCCAATTTCCTTATGGAGCCCCTTAATAACTCCTTGGTAAGCAACAATTGGGGCCGGAAGCTGACTGGTCCAGCATCCAGACGGTCAGATCACAGAATCGTATTGGAAAGCTGAGCTAGTCTTGGCTACGGGGTCAAACAGCTCTCAGATAGCTACCTGCCTTGGAGACTTGCCAGTCTCTAATTGAAATGCTGTGATGAATTTCCTGCGCAGGTCAAATGTTACGTGCTGCCTAAGCAAAGGTCAGACAGATAGAGGGAGGAGGGGGGTTAGGTTGGTGGCTCTGGGGGGAGGAGGGTCCACTCTTGATCTTTATAGTGTGGAGTTGAGTGGAGATGATGTGCTCAGCAGGGTGCAGTCTATCATCTTCAGAGCCATAGTGTGCTTTGTAGCAGGTGGCAACACCACAGCAGGATTCTGACTGTGAGGATCTGATTCAAAATCTATATGTCTTAAAATAATCTGCACCTACACAAAAGCACATTTCTCAGCCATGAAACTGGATATGTTTTATTTGTCTGACTTATATTATAGATGATTTAAAATTCCTATGAAAAGTGTGACTCTGCGGTTGTACAAAATAATAGTTTTTAATATTTATTTATTTTTGAATCATCATTTGGACACTGATTTAAGACTGGATTTAGTTTGTCTGATTACATGTTATTTTATGCACAACTTCTGAAGAAACAATAAGAGCACAAACCAAATCTCATCTCAGTGTGATCTCACATTCAAAACAACCACCGCTGCTGCACTTCCACTCTGTGCTCTTACTTTGCATGACAAACTGCCTGACTGCTAGATCTGTGGCCGCAATTCAGATGGAAATGAAAAGTGCGCCCCAGTATTTGGAACTGACATGATCAGACAGACATTTTGTGACCCAACTGTCTTATACGACATGATTCTGTCTTTGTGATGCTGAGAGAACTGACTGCTCGAGACAAATGAACATCTGCATGATCCTCTAAATCCCATAGATATGTTGATGGCCTGCAGGTCTGGTGGGGCATAAACACGTAGGACACACATGGAGATTCCAAAGGAAACAAGACGGGTGGCCACCCATCAGATGGGACTGCTTGTAATTTGTTGTTTAAAGGCTAGTTTGGCATGTAAACTGTCAGTGATGGTTTTATTGTTTTCATTGTTCATTCGCTGTTCATTAAGGAGAAAGAGTGTTAAGAGTCTGTGTAACGGGAAAACAAACCACCTATTTTAAAACGCAATTTAGAAAAGTGGCTGTTGTACAGCTCAAGAATATTGTGCCCAACCAAAGACAAAAAGTGGACTTTTCCTTGTA
Organism: Sandelia bainsii; assembly: GCA_032362345.1. Taxonomy (NCBI): domain Eukaryota; kingdom Metazoa; phylum Chordata; class Actinopteri; order Anabantiformes; family Anabantidae; genus Sandelia; species Sandelia bainsii. Next base: position 1,259,025 of record JAUMHL010000030.1, read on the forward strand.
TCAAAACTTCTTATCTCATTATGTGGGCATTACAAGTGGTCGCCATGTTTTTTTCTATGGTCACAGAAGATAAACAACAGGATTTTTAATAACAATTTTTAGCACCAGTTGCTGCCATGAAATAATACAATTTTATATTTTGATGAAGATAAAAGTGCGGCTAAATGATGGGCCAACCAGCCCTGAGCCTGATTCTCTGTATCAACTGAGAAAGTCACAGAGCTCGGCTAAAAGAAAAGAGAGGCACATAATGCTCAGAGAAGATACTGATAAATAGATACAACAACCAAAAATCTAATCTACAACATGGCCAGTAAAACAGATGTAAACAATCCCAAAGAGACATATATATATATATATATATATATATATAGGAGGAGTGGTCTCGAAATGCTTTAATGGAGTGGCCAGACTGGGGCACACACACGCAAGGAAGGGTGGCACTTATGGAATGAAGTAAATGACTTGCACTCACATTTAAAAACAATGTGCATATGTAATAATACATTTATATATATGTATAAAGTGATTGTTCAGTGTGAGACATCCCAATGCTCAACTGTAATCTGAAGTAACAACAATTAACCTTTAACTTAATTTCCTTGGATGAGACTGCTATAGAACTCTAGTATGACAATACATTTGAATACATATACATAATAAAAAATATGTATTCTTATTTCTAATGGGAGCGGCTGTTCGTCAGGGTCAGCATATCAAGGTTTGACTCCTGGACATATTTAGATGTGTCCCTGGACAACACTAAAAACATTATGTCAGGAAGGCCATCCGGTGTAAAAGCCTGTGCCAAATAAATGTGCGGGCAATAACTCGCAGTGGTGACCCTCATAGCCTGAGATAAAAGAAAAAATAATTTAAATGATTTCTAATATTTCTAATATTAGAAAAAATTCTAATAACAACTTTTTTCAACCTCAGTCAGTCAGGTCAGTGCTCATTGTGCTGAAGGTTCTGAAATCATTAAAAACCAAGTACCTGCCACCTTGGCAAGGGTAGCTAATCAGATTTTGGGGGTGGCCTGTATTATCCTGGTTACCCGTCTAGCCATGCCACCATAGTGGGAGATCTGTTACTTGTCATGTTTGCAACACACATTTTCTATATTAGCACTAACTGAAACATGGCTAAATTATTATATAATTTCATTATACGAATTACCTGATTACAAAGCTATTGAACAAAATACTTTATCATCCTTAGTCATACATATATATATATATATTCATTTTCTTAGGGTCTCAAGTTTCATTTTGGAAAACAAGAGAATGTGTTTCATGTACAGTGTGTATTGTAGATGCTTAGTAGGTTGTTAACCTGTTTACAGTCATTGTGCCTATTATTATATAAAGACCATTTTTTAAATTATATATATTATATAAAGACCAGTCAGCTGAAACATACCACTGATTCATCACCCTTGGTAACTGTGAACGTTGTTGAGTTTGAAAACATCTGCAGTGAGCTGATGTTGGGATTTGGGGCCACTGTTGAATACAAAAACAGAATGAGCATGAGCACATGCGCCTCTAAAACAATCACTTCTATGTGTTTTCCAGTTCATTAGTACAATCCTCTTAATAGACAGAAATGATGGTGGGAAATGATGCAACATAGTGTATATCATTCTATTTTCTTTCTTATAATGACATTATGATCCTTTTATACAACAAAGGTACGTGTTTAAAGGTTTTCAGATTTTATTCAGCCTGTTTGGAATAATAGCAATTACATATTTAATATCAATTAACCAATATACTGTCTATACTTCATACAGTCATCTACAAACCCTAGGGTTGGTGGTTCGACTCCCAGTTCCCCCCAATACATACTATGTGTGTATGCTGGTGTTTGTTAGATGTACTTCCCTAACAAATTCAGTCTTTCTACATGCATAAACGAATAACGCTTTTACAGAAAGTGTGTAACTGGACTATTGTTTACATCCTGATAACACGAGAGAGCATTTCATTTCCAGTTCACTATTTGCTCAAACAAACATCAAACAGGCAGCCAGTGACCCCCTCATATCATCCCCTTTGACACAAACTCTGAAATTATCCACAAAATAACACTAATCCCCTCTAAATAATCCTAATCCTGTTCAAAGAAAGAAAAAAAGCAAAATAAATCCTTGAATAAAGATACATCTGTCAGAGAGGATTGGGGTGGTGCAGCTATTTAAACAGAGCTGCTATAGAGGCGGATGCATGTCACCCAGAGCAGAACAATTGGGTGAACAACTCCCTCATGGCCCATATTCAGCCTGGAAGCCATGTGGCACAACAAAGCCTGTTCATCCTGCTGCTGACCTCCTCTCGCTCTCCCAGCAGCACATTGTTAACACTGTATTGACTTTGTGACCCCTCTCTCTGGTGGCATTAAAACCACACAATTAGGATCCCTAAAGTGAGAAGAGCAGGGAGTCAGTCCAGGTCCAGGCTCATGGGGGTTGGGGTTTTGGGGGGGGTACAAGTCTTTTGTCTCTTCCAACACAACAGAGTTGAACTTGACAGAGTGGCCAGGCTACTATACTTAGAATAGAATAAGAAATGGGTTAACTTGGTCATATGGCCACACTGTATGAATAAAGAAACAACAAGGCTCATTGCCACTAAAGAACGCATGCACACACACACACACACAAACCTTCCAGTAGGGACATTCAATCAACATCAACAAACACTTGCTGTAAGTGGAACTTCCTTTGTCTTGACTCAATATGTTAGTTTTCTTATCCTGTTCATATACTAAATAATCCCTTGAGGCTGTGACCAGATTATTCCAGTCAAATGATGTGTGGTACTGTATGTTACGTGATACAGATGTGCTATAATGTAGATTTTTATTTAAAGCCTGGCAAGTTTAAAATACAAATAGCTTATTTTGTCTGGAGTTTGCAGTTATTTATTCAAGAATTCGTCCACACCATAAAAAAGAAAAAAAGTTGAGTTAGGTGATTTAACTTAATTTTTAAAGAGCATTTTCAAACCTATAGTTGGTTTGCTCTGATCTAAATCAGTTTGTCCATTTTCATCTTGGTTAAATTTTTTCTTATATGTACAAATATTAAAAAAACAAACAAAATGCATCACTCCAAGTCTCATGAGAATAGCCTAGTCTGCTCATTGGTTGAATGGATCTGGGGTGGGATCCTGCAGATTCTGCAGATCCTGCTCTATGTTGGTAATTATTCCTATGAATGTAAAATGCAAAATGGAACAACTGCATTACTGGCTTTTGCTCATAACTGTGGTAATTATCTTAGCAATATACAACAAACATGTTCTCACCGCTTCAGAGTTTGTTTGGTACTGTACTGCAACCCTGTCATAAAAATTACGTTACTATACAACTAACCTGCAACCACAATTATGTTTTTTAAGCTTATAATTTTTATGTTCTTCTGAGGAAAAAACAGCCATGTAGAAAGTTGTAGAAACATAGAATAGTACCTGAGTGAATCAAGAGAGGTTCAATCACCAAAACGTAAGAAAAAATGGCTCTTGAACATTTAAATTATGAAGGTTCCTTGAATATCAACTGGGGTCTTTGAACAGCTCTTTGAAAAAGTGCATTCAGAGTGGTTTTAGGTTAAAGGTCCAGTACACTTTATCACATGGTCAAATTGCTTCAGAAAGCCTTTCCCATTTATTTAGTATGTCGCCTACCATGAAGGAAAGTGAAAGTTACATGACCACGCTGTTTGTCCCTGGATGACTGACAGGTTTTGTCTGCCACATAAATCACTAACTAGCTGATTCTTTTGTCCAGTGGCTGACATGGAGGTTATCCCTCACATATCAAAGGGACATCTTGTGGCATTTTTTCTTTATCACAAAAATCCGAGTAAGGAAAAATGATATAATTTCTCACAAACACTGGGACAGTCACTGTGGTTGGAGAGCACATGGTAATGTAACAGACCTGCTGACCTGAATGTAAAGTGATTCACAGAGAGTGAGACAGACGACTCAATTCCTCTCAGTGAGTAGACACTCAGGCGTTGAGTGGTAGCTTGATAGTAGTACTTGTAGTAACCATAATAGTAATCTTCTACATGCTGTTAGCAGTCCAACTACAGTGTGACACTCTGGTTTCCTGCATCAGATGGATTTAGACTGGATTCGTGGGATTAAACGTCTGCTAATGTTGCTGATTTTGCATAATAGTGCAATAGAGAAATTCAGGCAATACAAGCTTACACAGGTTTTCTTTAGTCATAGTGTAGTCTAGTTTAGAGTAGTCTTGTTTCATTTTAGTATTATACTCAGCATAAAGTACAATATGTTTACAGTTACACTGAAGATATATGTAACAGAATCTAATTCCTCCTGTAGCTCTGCCTGTTTCCTCAGATTTTAATCTGCCACTCATCTAGCTCCCCAGAGAGCGTCTAATTAGATCCTACAACTTGTGTATTTGTGCTGACCTGTGGGGTGAGTCATCAATCTTTTAAAGTGTCAGGCATATCAGACCCAGAGAGGGAGTCGCCCCGCAAGTATTTACCATGAGAAAACTGAGCTGAGAGAGGAGAACCGGGCTCACGGAGGGACACTTCCTTACAGGGCATGCATTAAATCTGAAGGTGATAGTCATAGTAAATGGTTGACAGTGGACAGTGGCTGTGTTACTGGCTATGTCATCAGTGTCATTGTTCACATATAGTAGGTCTTTGCATACTTAATTATGTCTACCGAATCATCCCTGGCTGAAAATGGAATCTCTTCCTTAAGATATTTGTTTTTTTCACAACATAACATGGCAACGCTGGAGGACGTTGTAGCACTGTTAATGTTGAGATCATCAGCATAGAAAATGCCAGTGACGACACCACCGTTGTTCTTGTGGTGATTCTCAAAAGTGTGATAAAATGTGACTCAATGTGGTTCCTCTTCCTTCATGCTATTTGGTACAAAGATGCTGGTGAGATGATACTTCCCACCTTGACACTGCGCTCAGATGAACCCATGTCTGTTTGGGAGTTTACTTTGTTTTGCTCTATCCAGTGAAATTGAGGTATCCACCATCGTCTTGACAATTAAAGAAATATTTCGATTCAGGAATTCTGAATTCTTCATTTTTATGTCATCAGTATTTTTTATAGAACTAAAAGGATCCAGGTGGTCTCATAATTCATTCTTAGAAAAAGCATCAGTAAAAGTAACATTTCCCATAAGACAGTCTGGCCTGTTTCCAGTAGTGAGTCAATGCAGTACATGAGTCAGTGCAGCACAGATGGATGTCTGAGACTCTAACCAGTCTGCTATGGTCAAACTGTTGTCCTGAGTGTCTACAGTGATAAATGGTTGTGTCTTTGATTGAGATTAGTGAGGTGGGGCTCGGGCCTGTTTGATGAACCAGAAAATGAAATGATTACTATTGGGCTTCTATCGACTGCACTGCTGGTGACACTCTTGCTTCACCCCAAAGGTTAATTGGACTTGAACCCGGAAAATCAAGAGGTTAAGCAGGGTCAGTGTGACAGCAGGTCCTTCTGGGAACAGCCCTCTCAAATGGCTGCTAATCAGATTTGTCAAGGGGCTTTCCTTATGATAATGCTTCCATGTGCATCTCTGTTGTTGCTGCTGCAGCACACTATGGTATTGATTTTCATATAATAACATTATCCTTGCCAACTGCAGGAGGGCAATTATATTCACTTATTTGCAGTCAAGAAATATGGCTTCCCTGCTGTTTTCCTGATATTTCCATTGGTGTTTAGTGGCCATCTATTGATGTTTGTGTGTGGCTTAGACTTCGACTGTGATTCAGTCTCTGCATGAAGAAAGTGGAATGCCTCTGTGTTGTTAGGATGTGATTAGGACTTTCAAAGCAAAGGATGATTGCTGTTGGCCCAGCTGAAGTGATACAAAATCCTGCTGATGAGGAGCATCTGTGATACAATTACCACCACTAGAGAAATAAAGAATACATGCACTTAATTTATTTTATAGTAGAAGTCTCTTAGTTATTAATTTTCAGTTTACACAAACACAGAGATGTTTAACATTTGAGCTGTACCATGGCATATCAATGACTTGAAGCGCAGGTCACATGGAGCCTGTGTAGATGATATGAAAATCTTGATATGCTGCTTGTTGCTGTTGTTTTTTTTCTCTCTCTACTTTCCACTCACCTCAGCTGGTCGAGGCAGATGGCCGCCCACCCTGAGCCTGGTTCTTCTGAAGGTTTCTTCCATTAAAGGGAGTTTTTCCTCTCCACTGTCACCTAGTGCTGCTTACAGTGGATTTGTTGGGTTTTCTATAGAATTCTATACAGTTGTATTGTTACATTCTGTGTCTTAAACAGTGTAAAGTGCTTTGAGAAAACTTTTGTTATCTTGTTTGTTATAAATTGAAATGAACAGAATAAAATTAATCAAAAAATAAAATTTGATTTGTATTTGAACCCTGCCCTAAAAAGTAACAAGGTAGCAGCTCTGAGTGTTTTAGTACTCAAGTAAGAGTAATGTTACTTCAAAATAATATTACTCAAGTAGAAGTAAAAAAGTATTAAAAAAATGTTACAAATAAATTACATCTTTACAAAAATAACAAATTAAGGTGCAAGAAACACACATTTCCAAATCTCACTTTTTCACAACAAGCTTTTGAAACCAATACCTACAGTAGGTAACGTATGAATGTCTGAACTGTGCAATTTCTCATGTGTTTTTTCATTCACTGTCTGCTACATCAGGTAGCACACGTGAAGATATCTGGAAGTTGAGTCCTAGACTGAAGAAACTACTTGATGAGTAGTGAAACATCTCAACCTAAGACCGATATTATTAATTACTAAATAAATTTAGGTGTTGCAGTGGCCATTAAAGAAGACAATTACAGAACATTACAGAAAATATACAAGATAATAAAGATTAATAAAGGAAAAATACATCAACACTTCTAAAACCCATCTACAACAGAAACACGAACATATTGCGCTTACACATCTAACAGAGACAGGAACATGCATACACAGTATGTTCATGTACAACTGGAGTTGATGAGAATGTCATTAGGTGCCATGTACTTAGTCAACTGAATTCAGTGGATCACAGTGATTACCAAAGTCAGTAGGATTCAGCCTAAGGAGACCATGAATGCTGTATTAATGAGATCACTCCCTATAGTCATTTTTTCCAAGGAAGTGAACATTCACAGTCCTTGTTCTGTGCAGAATGTTGTGTTCAAATGCACAGTATACTGTATCAGAAGTTAATATGAGGCTTGAGCAGACTGAGTTTATTAAATCGGGTATATGTCTTCCAAAGTTAAAGTCTTTTTAAGGTGAAATTCCTGTTTTGTGTTTCCTTATTGAACTGCAGGGGATGGAAAGTAACAAAGGGTGGGAATTCTATACTAAAAAAAGATACGTTTAATATGAATAATTTGGAAGGTTGAAGCCCTCAGTTGTCTTCAGATAAACTTTTTAAGACATGTTTACACAGATGGAGACTGAAGACTGTATTTTGGCCTCCATCACAAGTAGCTTTTGTTGGGATCCCCTAAAGGCCTGTATGAACAGAAGGGCTACTTAGAGCAAGCTAAACCTGTTTCAGTGTTCATAAGGGAACCTAAGTGCTGTTTTGACAGATTTGGAAATACTACGAACCCTTCCTTTAAGTTGCACAAGATGCAATGTTTTTAATAGTAGAAAGACTTAATAAAGCTTCATCCAGCGCTGCTTTAGTGACAATTGTCATTTTTGTTCACAACAGTTATGAATCTCACCAATAATAATGAATCTATTAACACCTCCTCAGGTGAATTAATATTCTGACTGAACTCTGAACCCACCATGAACTTCAGTTGTTTACTTGCTTTCCTCTTGTCTCTGTGCTTTTTTTCTCTTGTCCATACATTTATTTTATAATGTGACTCATGGATTTTCTGCTCAAGTTGAACCAACTGCCATGAAGCACTCAGAGTAAACTCTCATCTTTATAGTGAAATCCAACGTCAGTATCAGGCTTATATTCAGTCATGTTTCTTCTGCATCTTTGCCACTGTCTGTCTTCCCCCCACCACCCTTCTCAGCTCTATAAAATGGTTTCTCTTCAGTCACCCCTCTACCCTTCCCTTCACTCTTTGCTCTCCTCCCTCTCTGTCCTCTTGCTGCCACAAACAATGAGATTTTTGGCTTGTCAGCTGAATGCAGTAGGACGCATTCAGTGCTGTCCTGCCAAGCCTGAGGATTCTGTCTGATGAACTCCTTCAAAACTGTTCAGTGTCCTGATGTCCATATTAAACTTTCCAAATCATTCAGAAGAAAAAGATAGAGAAGGAATTGTAAAGTCAATAGTTCCTCTACAATGATGTGTATAAGCTCAGGTGTGTGTGACACAACAAAGAGATCAAACAGTGAGGGCTGAATGGGAAAAAACGAGGAAGCACGAGGTCTGGAGCCCACTATCGTGAGAGGTCTGGTTTATAGTAATATATGGGAATTTAGTAAATTACAGAACAATTAGTCCATAATAATTACCCAGAAATTGTGCCACAATTCAAATAAAACTGCAGCCAACTAGTATAAAATTGTGCACAATTAAGACAACATTTCACCCAATTACTGCGGGAAAATAAATCTGAAACTTTAACTATTTAAGACACATATCTAACTTTTTTGTTTCTTAATACTGGTCATTTTATAAAATCATATTTTCAATAAATCATGAACTTCATACCTATTGGTTGCAGTTTAATTTAAATTGTGGAACAATTACTGTGTAAATGTTATGTAATTGTTCAGTCATTTCCTCTTTACGTTTGAGACTTTCACAGAAACACAGGGTTATTGTTGTGTAATATTAAAATTAGTTTTTATCTGAATCATTTAAAAATAAAAAAGTCAGGAAGGGTGCAAATACTTTTTCACAGCCCTGCACAGTGACAGATGCAAATTGGTGCAATGTGGTTTCTTCTTTGCCAAGTGGTCACAGCACCTGTGCTGAGTTGGACAGTAGCACAAGGACCACTCAGCATGAATTATAGTTTTTGTTAGATTCATCATATCATGTCAACATTAAATCATTATGTTTTATCGTTAACCCAATTCAACACCTCGTAATTACAGCACCTCCACTGTAACACTAGAATAGCCAGTGCTTTGTTGCACAACCCTGTGCTGCGTCAGATGTTGCTGATGACTACCATCTATATAAATTATGCACTTAAGCTTCAAAATAAGCATGGGAATATTCTACAAAAGAAACATCACGATTAAAGATACTATAAGTAAATACTAACCTGAAATCATTATGTGTGAGGAGGAGCAGGAGACCAGAAGCATGCACTGGTGGATTGGTTGGAAGTTCAAGGCTCAGAAAATATATCTGCATATATCTGTGCAATGAGGCCTAATCAACTTTGCACATTATCCGTCCATTTATTTTGAGCTTATTGAAAAAAAAATATTACAAAATAAAAGTCTAACCTTTAAAAGTTCATTTTAACAGTGTCCTAGGAAATATGTTCTATTGGCAATTTAAACACCTAACAATACAAAAAGTATGATATCTTTTTTATGGCTGTCACCACCATCTTTATCTAAACTTATCTGTACAATAGCTGTCACTGTCCAGCATTGGTGATGTTGTACGGCAGTACAGCGTTGACCATATTTTTGCCTTATTGATGGGAACTAGCTGGTTCCCTTTGCTTCCACCTTTTGTACCAAGCTCTTAACACACCCTGGACCAATCTGTCAGCTTAAGAGCCAGAGAAATTGATAATGTCTCTGTTGGTCAGCTCTTCTTGGTATGGTACTAAAATGTGAAAACAGCAGAAAAATATAAAGTGAAAGTAGACGCACTGTTACATATAGAGTATTTAGACATTCTGTGACCTGAGAACAGCATTTGTCTGCACCTGTCCTCATCTATTGCTTCAATAGCTGATGCTACATGTGAGGATTCTCCACAAACCACATCTTGTATGGTGTCATGTACAGGACGTGCTCACAGCTGAGAACCTGTGTGTCATGCTTCCGCTGAAAGCTGCACACTGAAGCACAGAGAGCAGCAGTGGCATCACTGAGCACGCAGGAGCAGCCACACCAACAGCTGTATGTTAAATACAGTAGTTTTTACCTTCCTGCACTTTTATTAACAACTTTAAAACTTGATTTAACTTTCAGTTTTGCAGTTAGACAGCACCACCACTAGATGACACCATGAGATAGCCTCTCCTTTCAAATTCTTTTTAAATGTTGTGGGTTGTATTAATATTTATATTAGAGTTCATGTGTAAGGTGATGGTTTTGTGACATTGCTGTACATAATCAGATAATAGAGACCAGTATTACTCAGTGGCACTTTGCATCCAACTGTCTGCACCCTGACACACACAGAACACGCAGATATGAACAGTGTGTGAAAATTTCTACCAACCAACTGATCAGTGTGGTGTTTAGAGGCATGTAGTTATTTTATTGACTTAAGTGCACTTTGACTGATGCCATCCCTCATTGTTGTATCTGTGAGGCCACGTACGAGGAGGCCAAATGCCTCATTCCTCTTTACCTGACTCTACCAAGTCTGGACTGTGGATTAACTTTCAGGCAGCAGGTTATCTCCAATCTTGCATACGTCTGACACTAACGTGTGCAATACAACACCTGTTTAATTCTGTTTCATTTTGACTCCAATATATTAAATCAAAAGATATGGTATTCTTTCATGCAATGGTCCATCAAAATGTTTTTGAACTATGTTGCTTTGTCTTAGATATTTAAACATTTCTCCAACCCTGCAGGCAGCTATTGTTTTGCATTCTTTTGTTGAATTTAATTAATATCACAGTGAACTCCAAGTCTGCTGTAGCTATGTTATTGTTGTCAGAGGTGGGTAGTAATGAGTTACATTTACTTAAGTAACTTTTAGAAAAAAATGTACTTCTAAGAGTAGTTTTACTGCACCATACTTTTTACTTTTACTTGAGTAGATTTGTGAAGAAGAAACGCTTCTTACTCCGCTACATTAGACAACACTCGACTCGTTACTTTTTTTTAAACATTTTTTCTACAGAGAGATGCCATTTAGAGTTGTGACATTCACGAACGAACCGAATCTATTGAACGGCGCTTTAACACGAGCGAATTGCGGTTGGGAGCCGTTCTTTTTTGTTGTTTCACATGCACATAACTTGCTATGAAACCAGCCAACCAATGTAAGTGCTAGAAGAAAGCAAATAAAGGACAAGAGAACAAATTAAAACCATGTAGAAGTAGTAGTATTTAAACCATAACAAGCTAAATATAAGCAGAGTTTTGTCTAACTTAACACCTTGTTTTTATCTCCTTTACCGTTTCTCCCTTGTTTACTTTTTAGAGTTAAGTTCCGAGTACCGCGATTGTTGGCGTCCTTTCAAAATAAAACTTCCGTTTTAACAGGAAATTACAAAATAAAAGCAATTGTCTAAATGATCTAAGCAAACACCTTAAAGAAGTTACATATTGCTCACACAGTGTATTGATGTCATTTACACCACTTGAAAGATTTTTCACAAAATATTATTGAATTTTTTTGTATTGTTAAAAATGTCCTTTTATTGAAAGGGTAAATCCAAAATAGTGATCTCACTGTCAAAGCAGACCTTGTGAAATGTTTGTATGAATTCAGACATTAAAATCTAGTCCACACATGTCAAATGAAATTATAATCAATATTTCACAATAATTCAAACTTATGGCAACTGGATTTCTTTTTTGTTAGGTTGAAGCTACTTGGATGAGCAGTGAAATGTTTCAACCTAAAAAGAAAGAAATCCAGTTGCCAGGACTCAACTTCCAGATATCTTCACAGTAGTCTCCGTGCTATGTGACGTAGCAGACAGTAAATGTTAACAGTAATATACGTTACCTAGTGGAGGTATTGGTTTCAAAAACATTATGTTGTGAGAAAGTAAGATTTGGAAATTTGTGTTTCTTGTGCCTTAATTTTAAATAAAGATGTTATTTATTTTTACTAATTTTATTGTATTATTCAGAAATAACAGAATTCGCACATTATTTTATATTTGTGTCTGTCTGATTACATCATATTTTTAAAAAAATAAATCAGACGTTACGATCAAACAGTTACTCACTACTTGAGTAGTCTTTTCACCAAGTACTTTTTACTTCTACTTGAGTAATATTATTCTGAAATAACGTTACCCTTACTTGAGTACAATATTTGGCTACTCTACCCACCTCTGATTGTTGTGCAGAAAAGGCACTTAGTGCAGATTGATTAGAAAATCCTGCAGGTGTTGCAACTTTATATTGGGCATGGAAAAGTGGCTATGTGATGATGAAACTATTTGAAAACTAAGATTTGGTCAGTATATACAGTACATTATGTAGCAAATACAATATACAAAATCATTCCTATTGTGCTTTAAGCTTTTTAAAAGGAGTTTTGGTGTCTATAATGTGCATGTGATGTGATGTGCAGTTTCTACAACAATCATAGCAGAGACAAACCTCAAATGCAACCAAATCCTAACAAAAAAGAAACATTAGAATACCTTACAGTAAACTCCTAAGAATAAGCTTCTCCATTGCAAAGACGGGGTGTGATAAACAGGCGCTCGCTAAGCAGAACACATGCACCGGTCACCTCTGCATCATGTTACAGTCCTGCCTGTTTCCCCGACCTGTGTGACAGTCAGGTTAATTTTCATTGTTCTGAAATACAGAGCTGGGAAAAAAGGTTACATCTGACAAACGCATGAGTTGTGGAAATTAAAGCAACGTGTTTATGCAGGAATCTGTGCATGCAGGGTGCTTCAGGCGCTTAAGCTCTCCCAATCCTTTTTCCATTCTCTGAATGTGCTGCATATAAAGCAATCCATTAGTCTTAGCTTTGCCAGAGATTTTAAGTGGACACCTGTCCATTAAGACCATCGTTTCAGCAGCAGCTCATCTCTCAAATTATTTGCCCTGAATTAAATTCTCCCAAATGTAATGGAATGCATATTTATAGTATTTTCTCCCCAATTTCTGCCAGCCAGAACAGTCCATCTCATTTTATCACTTAAAAAAAGAAGCTTCTACTTCATATTCATATTTTGTTCCGCACAGCTTCCCGGAGAAGAACCAGAGACTGCCAGGATCTGAGTTGCAGCTCTGATAGTTTTTACATGAGCAAAATGCGATGTGAATCCTTTCAGTCAGACAAAGGATACTTAACAGTTGTTAGAAAAAATGGTAAAAAAATGTAAAAATAAACATACGCTACAAATGCAGCGCACAAAGACAAGATTTCAAACGTACGCTCCAGCACTGCTGAACTGATTTTATGAGGTTTCCATGCATTAACATGGCAGTGACATCTTTCAGACTAAGACTTAGTTCTTTTCTACCCACAGTTCCTGATTCCAAATATTTCACTGACTGTTTTACTTATTTCTATTTACCTTTGTTGCAAAGTTTCATCACGTGTACAGTAGCAGCATGATTTTGATGATTTTAAAGTTTTATATAATACATACAATACAATATTTGGGCTTTTTGCACAGGTTGTGCATATAAATGGAACATAAGACAACGCTGATGAAATATTCTGAGCCTTCAAACATTGTCACACTCCTGTTTTGTGTTCTAATGTGATGAATATCTTCTCAGGATGTTTTAGCAACGATCAGCCATTGACATGGTATAAAGGGAAAGACATTGTGATTCCAGGAGTATTCCAGCTACAGCCTTACACCAAATGATTAAACGAAAAAAAAAAAAGCATTTGTTTCACATTTTAGTGAACTTACTTCAAATCAGCATCACTGAACTGCTGACTGCTTCCTAAAGCATTTCGTAGAAAGTGAAATTTGTATTTCAGAAAGTATTTGTACAGTGGAGGTTTACCAGTCATTTTCATCCGATGAAAAACTTTATGCAGAGTTATGGAACCTACTTGAATTATGTGTCTATCACAGTGAACATCATTTACAGTCTTGTCTTATTTTACATTGGGGAAATGTATATTCAGGTTGTGTGGAATAACTCCTTCTCACTCCCAAGCCCACTGGAGTCTCACTGATGAGATTCACAGTATCCTTTGTCATCTGCCTGCTGTCAGAAATGTATTTTTAACTGACTCCAATGTTAAACCCCCTACCTGCAATGTTGGACACTTTAACATGATTAAAATCTGCTTTCATTTGTGCACAAATAAAGTATTCAGTGAGAGGATTCTATAGTAATTCTGAAGTACTTTACTTCACTGTAAATTCCACATTCAAGGTTTTCCTTTATTGACATTTTCAATATCCCTCAAAAGACACAGTGACCAGCACATTTTATCATTTGAACCTGAACTTCTGAATTATGCTTTGAGAAATCACATATGCATCTTTACACCATTAGAGGGTGATGGAACTTTAATAGGTCCTATTCAAACTGCTGTGCAAAAAAAAGAAAGTTGCACTAATTCACATTAATTTCAAAATTAAGTGTAACTGCTGTGTTTAATTTCTGACTTTCATCTTTATTTGAATGTTTAACTTTGATCACTACAGCAATAGTCAGAATCAACTTTATTTACAGAGCACTGTTCTAAAACAGGCTTTAAAGACAATAAAACAGCGAGGACCTGTCAAAGCATAAAAACAAAATTAACATTATGTACAGTAGAGAAACAAACATTTAGGAGGAATCTAAAAGAAATGACATGGACACTGGTCTGAGATGTAGTCAGCACTAAGCTGACTTTAAAAGTAATGAGTAAAATTCAAATCGATTGGAGGATTTACTCAAAAGGAAGAGAATCTCCTTACAATTGTCAGGATCACTCCCACAGTGAATTACAATTACTTTGGAACTGGAAGATCTGTGCTCATTACAACAAACTCACCAGAACCATAATACGTCAGTGTTTACTTCAGGTTGGATTTAAACCTTTTTAGAGCTTTGCCAGTTTTAAGGGATCACATGTAATTTGACAAATTAAGATTACGTTTCTGTGGTTAAATTGTGATTGAATGTATGTAGTCTATGACTTTTAGTCATCTGCAGACACTTGCTATAGGCATCTGAGAACAGCACTAACAGAAGGTTCATACTTTTACTTTGTTTGTTCTCCATACAGAACTGTGTTAAAGTTTATCAGTCAACTGCAGTTATGTCATACATCTTATAACTAAGCCACCAGGAACAGTGCTGAGCTGTGGAGCAGTTTCTACCAGGGCCTACACCACCTTACTGTAACTTCCATGTTCATCACATGAAACACACTCACCAAAAAGAGGATTTTTTCCTTTTGACAAAGCATCAGTGATGATCAGGGAATGAGATCAGTTTGGATTATTTATCACCACGTGGTTCCATGATGTAGTGAAATGAACACAAATCAGTCTGTGTCTGGACAAAAGAAAAAAAAAACTGATTTGACAGTTTTTGAACCACTAGTTCTTCACCCTGGTCTGCTCTTTATGCAGACATCATCTTCTTCTCACAGATAAGTTTGCTGTAAGATCCGGGTCATAGTTTCCAGGTGTGTGTGTCTGTGTTTTTATGTGTGCGCATAGATCAACTGGCACTTTGCATATTAATCAATGACAAAACAGAGACATCCACGGCCTCATCTCCACAGCGCCGGTGTTGCCTTACCGGGGGTCAAAATCAGGAAGGAGTGGCCGCGGCAGTGATAAGATCGAAAGGCCCGCTGGTTCCTCCTCTCTCTGCAGGGTTTTTCCTCCAAGCACATTATGGCAATGAGTTTGAGGCTTAAAGGGCTGGTGTGACAGCTCGGTGCCAGAAGCATAAGCCCCAGTCATTCCATCAAGCCTGAAATTAATTAAACAAAGCCCTGCCTCAATCACGAGAGTGCCAGCCAACACAGAATGCTAGAGAATAAAAGGTATTGTTGTTTTTTTTTTACTTTCATTTTTGTTCTTTGTAATGAGTGCAGTGTTTGAGGACGAGTGTGTACACATTAATATCTTCTTTCACTTAGAGATACGAAAGATACGAAGAAGCAGCATTGAACACCATGTCTTTGTCATTTAACATAAGACAGTATTTCCACCTGGGATGCAGTGACATGACATGAGTAGTGGGAAGCTCGCATCACAGCAAATATGTAGTGTGTGTGTGTTTGTGTGTAAGTGAATTAATGGTCACTTATTATTTTATTAGGGGAAATAAGAAAAACAGAAGAAGATCATATGAATGAAAGAGACGGTTAAACCCTCAGCTTTAGTAAGTCAGTTGTTTTGTCCAGTGACACACTATTGTCCACCACGCAGGCTCAACCCAGCCCTCTGAATAATGGTGGGGGGTTGATGGATAGCTGCTAACCACGGGGCCCGAACGCCTCACAATCCAGGTATAATTAACAGCAGCTATTTAATCGAGTGGCGGCTGCCAATGGAGAGCGGAGGGAGGAGGCTCAGGCTGTCTGGCCTGGGAGGGATTGCAGCTTTGTAGCCTCTGCAGGATTTGTTTCACCTCTTTGTCTGCTCTGCCTAAGTGGCCTGACAGGCAAAATGTCTCCCAACCTGGCATTGTTATCTGGCTGAAATGGACCTGGTCCAATCGCATGACAAGCCCCGTCTCGGTTCAAATATCCCCTCCCTCTGCTCTTTCTCTTTGTGCTCGTTCTATTTGTTGTGATCGCGCACAATGTATGACACACTAGCAGAATATAGCAGAAGCTTTAATTTTTTTCCTACCACCCTGTGGAGGTCAGGAGACAGAAACTGCAACGTGTGTGTGCAGATTTAGTACAAAATATTAGTAATTACAGTTTATAATGTGTGTTTTTTTTATTTCTTCTGCACATGATTATTTTCCACTTATTAAACTATAGAATAAAATCAGACTTCAGGGAGTTCTGTCATTTGTCGCTCATGCCGCTTTTTTATTGTCAAAGATCGGTTTGTGCAGCCTGCAGTTCAGATTAAACTGAAAACTCAACTGTGACTCAGAAAGTCAGGGACGTTGGGCTGCTTCCACCCGCAGTCTGGAGCGTGAAAGTAGAGTTAAGAGAACTGGTTATTAAAGGAACAACCTCTTTCAATTAATCTGCAGTATTGTGAGATTTTTTTTTGTGTTAATGGAGGAATTGGGAGCAGAACACTTGTATTAATAGGAAGGAGAGTGATGATGGAGATCTAGAAACCACTTCTGATTTCATGCTACCTCACACTGTGAACACTCGTAGCATACCACAGATTTAAATAGCATAAATACCAATTATAATCAAAAGCTTCTGTAGATAATATACTTTAACTTTGTGCAGGTGCAGAGAATAGGAGGCACAGCAGAAAGATGAAATAATGTAAGAGCTGATTGGTTTGTTTGTTTGATCGGTTCATGTTTCGCGTTCAGTGTGACATATTTGATGTGATCCTCTCTTAGTTGGTCATCTTACTTGGTAAATGTCAATAAAAGCAGCAGCATCTATTTGCAGTATTTCCCTGTTGCTGTGTCCTTTCTTGCTCCCTCTGTTGTCCATGTTTCCTCCCTTGTTTGCTTGGATTGATTCCTTAAAGGCTTTAAGTGTGTGTTTGAAACTGTCTTTGATTTGTCAGCAGGTGGGATTATCATGCGGAAAACACTGCTTCGTTTGTCAGGGATTGGGGAGGGAGGTGGCTAGAGGGGTGGCGTTTCGAGTTACACACTTGGAAAACAGTTACTTTCAGGTCCCTGTTTAGATCCATGATTACCTCCCCTGCACAATCAAAGTAGTTATAATGAAAATGCAACAAATCACCATAGAATCCCCAGTCTTTTGTCTGGCTCACCTCCACCCCACCCACTCCCTCCTCACTGAAAGAATGGCTCTGACATTTCAGCCTGGGAGCAGAGAATAGAGGCAGTTTGTAATGTGTGCAGCCTTGCCTTTTCTTTCTCCCCTTGTAGTAGTACTTAAGTGTCATGTTAAGCCTAAGGCAGGGAAGACTCTCAATGACCTACTCTGGCTCGCAGTTTGTGTTTACTGTATTCTGTGGTGGCTAAAGCGCCAGCAGAGCCCCGTCTCTTATCAGCACATAAAGTCGAACAGATTGGAGAGTCAAATTTCCCCTTCCAGCCACTGTTGGTTTTCCATTGTCTGTGCCTGACAATAGTTTCACATACCCTCGAGCTTGAGTTTCTCCACTCTTTATTTTGCTGCATATTACCCTCTGTGTGAGTGCCGGGTATTTGCAAGCCAATAACGGAGTTGCCCAAAACAGGCCCCTCGCTGGGGAAAGGTTGACGGCTTGGGGGTGGGGGTGTGGCGGGGATTATTGGCTCGCCAAGGATGCCACGCTGTCGAGGTGATTCCTGTGTGAGCTGTCAGTGCGGGTGTTCTACCAGAGACAGAAGAAGGGACGTTCAGGTCCTGAAACTGTCAAACTGAAGATACTGCGTATACAGAACTTCACCAGCAAAACTGAGATATTCTAAGTATATGAAAAGGTTTATGAACACACTCTTAATTTGATCAGTGGGAAAACACTGTGCAGTTTTCATATTCAGTGTTTCCATTTAATACTACTTTATACGTTTACTTCACTCTATTTTAGAGACAAATACTGTGTTTTTTTACTCCTATACCTTTATTTGACTGCTATACCTCAGTGCATTTTTATACACATAAATAGCCAACAGTTAAAATTAGCTCTACCTCAACATACTGCAACATTAAAACCCATAATATGTTAATGCATCTGAAAGGGACCATTAGCACGTGAACTTTTGATACTTAAAGTGCATTCTAGTGATAACACTTCTGCTTTTTTTTACTTTTTCATACCAAAGCATTAAATTCTCACAACTGAGAAACAGGAACTAGGTGATTATTGCTTTCACTAAATGATGAGAGTATTTCTAACATCACTGAGTTTGGTGCATGTTAAAATAAAAGTAGGTTTTGTTTGATGAAATAAATTTTTTTTTTCAGCGACTAAGAATTTGTTGTCTTCTTAAGGCAGGATGTAACTGAATATTTACATCATCCAAAAAAATTAAAAATAAAAGAAATTTTCAACTTCAGGGGATAATATTGAATTGGTTATTTTAAACCTGAGATGAAATCGGTTGATGTGCATTAGGGGTTATTTTCCCCCTTATCACTAATCACAGAGTAAAGGAATCATGACTCGTTAATGCATTAGACACATTTACTCCTGCACAAAAAATGCAAATTATTCCTTCTATACACATTTGACTTATATGATACAACATTAGCAGGTTGGATAATGTACAGTATGTTTGTGGATATGACAGTCTGTTACTAAACAACACAAATAACCCACACGCACACACAGTGACACTGAGTGCTGTAGTCCTAAGGAAGCAGTGGGGGGAGCTATAACGTAAGCCCGTCTGGAGAAGATCTGGCTAGGGGTGGAGGGGGCGAGCGGGGTCAGGAGACAATGCAGAAACAGCAGATTAATGTTTTCTCATAAATATGCATGGATATATTTTATTATGATTGGGATTATTACCTGAGTTTCACTGCCACGCTGTTCTGTGGCTTCAGGTCTACTGGAACAGAAATACACACTTTTATATAAGAGTTAACACAACAACCTGGTCCAGAGTCTGCTGCGTGGTAATTTGATTAAAGATATTAACTGAAGAACATGAAGCATGTAAACACAAGACTGGAATAATAAAGGTCATGGAGCCATGTTTCACACTTGATGACAGGGGCTGGAGATGAGGTCATAAGCCAGGACCCTGTTATCATGTTGATACTTTGCTTTATTGGTGCATGTTCTCAAACACATTTTAATTCAATTATTATAAACTAGTTGACACAGAAACTTAATAACATTCATAACATTCCTGTGTTTCTTTGTAACAAGCCTTTTTAGATTTAGGATTATGATGTTGTCCATAAACTCAATTTTCTCCAGTTTCTCCCTACTTTGTGTCACTTTGGTTTTACCCTTATTTTATACTATTTGCCAAAATGATACATGAATCAAATGTTGCATTGCTTTGTCCATGTCTGTAACACACTTAATGACTGGTATTTCAAATATATACACTATCAAGTGTCATGTGTATTCACCTAATATTAACATACATTTTTGCATTTTGCATGGAATACGCCACTGTTAGCTTCCTGTCCTAAAAGATGACAGGTCCTAAAACATGCTAATTGTGCAGCTACAGTGTAACTGTGAAATTCCAGCTGGAGCTCATGCTCAGCTTTTCAGTGTAGTAACAAATCATTCCTTAAAAAAATGTATAAGTCAAGTCCAAGTTTGTTTGGATAAGATGTTGCTAAGATGTTTCAGACATGAATATTATGGCAGAAGAATACGAAGACTTTTTGTTACTATGATGACTTGGTGTGGAACAAAACCCTCTGAATCGTAGTGTTGTAAAAGTAACATAAAATGAAAATACAGTAATTTGTACACAAGTACTGTACAGTACTTGCACAATGCATTTCCTGTACTTACCACCTGTGCATATAGTTCACTCGTGCATGAAGATGTGCTGGTTTGATGTGATTTCATGTTAGTACTGAATGCTAGTTGAAATGAACAATGCTGCAGCAAGCGCAAGGAAGAAGAAGATGACTGGTGTAAATATGGATGTTTTGGTTCCACCAATATTTTATCAAGAAGAATTCATTCTTTCTTATACGGGTGCAGTCTAGACAGGTCTTATTTGCTGAGGAAAAAATTAAGACTGCCATTCCAAGCCACCTCCCAGTGTGATCATTCAGAACCGGTGCAAACACTTTCACCTTCAGTTGTGATCGCACGTGTCGTTGAAGCAGACTAATGTATTTATTATAACATTTAGCACCACAGTTAAAAAACTGTTGAGTGGGTGGTTAGATGTACAAATTACGTGGTGGATTGTGATGCAGCCTATAACACTCAAAAATAGAAATATTGTTCTTATTTTGTATTTGAAAATCAATTGGTTTTGCTTTACTTATTCACAAATATGTTGCAAAGTAGTGCTGCAGACATGGAGATACCATCAAACTGAGACTACTGACGGAGCCTGAGGGAGTTGTGCAGACACAAGTCATTGTTCTCCAGACACATAGACACTTTGATCAGCTCTGGTTAATCAAAGGCAGTAAAAACAACAAAGTGCAAGCTGCAGGTTGGAGTGCAGCTTCAGAACAACCTACACCACCTGAACACAACTGTGACACAGAATATCATCCGTGCTTCTATCCAAACATGCACCGGATCCATTCAGCCAACATTTCTGATGTAGGCAAGAAGTCAATATCTCTAGTTCTGGTCAAAATATTCAGCTGGCTTCTTAAACATTTCTGCTATCACAGATTTGTCTTGTGGGTGTTTTGAATTCCAGCTGTCTCAGTGTCAGCCACAGCTTCATAAATAAAATGACCTAATAATGATTTATTAATGGTTATCATTTCCTTAGATAAAAGGTTGAATCTGTTGAATCTGAGAAGCAAAGTGAGGGAATATTATTTTACTATAGCAGTTTTAGTTGTTTGACTTTGGACATTATGGTTCACACTCAATGACTGAAATATTGCAGACAAATATTGGCGAGATTAGCATAAAATCTAGTATACACATTCACTGTACATTCATTGGGTGACTGGAATTATGATCTGATGCAACTCAGCTGCAACCACAATTAAATTATTTTAGGGAACATAATCAATTTGAAGTTGCAGTTAGCTGTAATGGTGACTGCAGATGGCTACATCTTGTATTTGCTTTCCTTCTGACTCAGAGATATATGTGTGAGAAAATATTGAACTAAAATCAAGTTTATTCTGAGGCTAATCTGTGACTGCCGACTGTTGTCGTTTCCCTAAATCTTTACAGCGGTGAGAGTGATGGCAAAGTGAATGAAGGGCTAAATTTAGTAACTAAAAGGGATGGTTGTGGTGGGTGGAGGACGAATAATGAGCTGGATTGTCAAACTACAGACCAAAGTTAGACTCCAGAACCCAATGCATGGTTTAAGCAAGACAAACACGATGGTTAAGGCTAGAGAAAGGCTGTGATTTTGTTTAAAGTTTAATAAACTTTAAACAAAAGTTTGTGCTTTGACTATTAAATTTCCCCTATTTTTTCTAACCTTAACCAAGTGCTGTCAGTGTCTAAACCCAACCATAAAATAGTTTAAGAATGCCATAGTCAAACAAACCAGAGAGACTGTCTTCCTGTGAAATATGACTAAATACAATGGGTTGTTTGTACTAGCAGCCAACAATGACCCATATCTATGTATTTATCATGTATATGTATATCATTTAACAACGTCTGGCAGCTGGAGTGAACATTTCATGGGCACCTAGTATTTAGACACAAACATTTGTCAGAAGAAGATTGTGGTGGATGAATGGGCCAACACAACACAAACTAGTAAATTCAAAGTCCAGTGTGAAACAACTGTTCTGTTGCTGTCATTGTAAGTAGTCATGTGACGCACGTCATGTGAGCACAATTTCTGACTTCGGACTATTTACGGCGAAATTAAATGTTACTCCAGGAGCCATTTTTGTGCTGTTGTAAGGGACAGCAGCCACCATTTTGGTGTCCACACCAAAAAGGGTGCAATTTCAACAGATGCCTGTTTTCCTCTGTGTGGGTGCTCTTACAACAAAAGCTCATATGGGTTGTATGAAAGAGCGCAGACATGTGACATATATCGACATTAAGGTTGGAGGACTAAATCAGATGTATTCCAGTGGAGAAGAATTCTGGTTATGTAGATTGGATATTAGGTGACTTTTTTATCACCATATCCTCATGATGTTAAGGTAAAATGTAATACAACTGAAATTATGTTCCCTACAAAAACATATTTGTGTTTGCAGTGCAGTTTCTCTGGTAAGTCAGACAACAATCTTTCCCTAACCTTAACCAAGTGCTGTAAGTGCCTAATCATAACCTTAGTAAATCTTTGGCAGAAAAGAAATATGTTGTCTGGTAAGACTTTACTGCAACTTTAGCAGCTTTTTTTCAACTTGCCATTTATGTAAATAATCTTCATTAACAGAAAAGATGTTGTTTTCTACAAACCATGTTTACGACTGCAGTTGTATAGAAATGTCAGTTTTAGGAGACAGGGTTGTGCAGTCTAACATTTCTGCTGGCGCAATCAGCAATTAAGATTTCAGTTTGTGATTTGGACAATATAGCTGGAGAAATGGGGACACAGAATAAAAAGCCTTTGGCCTTGTTATTACCATGTCTCCACACTTTCTGATAAATACTTATCACTGTGATTTTGTATCTGTGTGTTTGTAATTGCTGAACATTTAGAGAATGTTTATGTAGTCTGAATATGGCCTTTTATCACAGCTCGTGTGCAGTGGACTGACACTGCTCCACCATCAATGAGTTAATGTTTAACAAGGGGGAGACCTGGGGAGTGAGCATTCAGGGATCAGTCACTCCTCACACTTCATTGTGTTGCTCCAGTGGTCCCCTCTGTCAAAACCAGTGTTTGTTTGATGGCAATGAAACAATTGAGCTGGCAGGTTGCAGCCACCAGTAAAAACAAAGGCATCAATCACATTGTGCAAACTCCCTGTGCTAGGTCTCTTCCTGGTCAACTGAGAATGGCTCAGCAGCCAGCAGTCCTCTGCCCTCCCCTCAGCCCACATTAACCACACACGAGATGGTATCTAGGGACACAAATATGACCAGATGCCTTATAAACAACTTTGGAGCTTTGCAGGACACACACCTATAAACTGATGCTATAAATTTCACAGTTTTGTCAAACAAACATGAAGTTATGCAGTTTCTGGCATCAGTTTACTCAGCAGGACACATTAGACTGGTTCAGACTGGTGTTCCATGTTATCGATTTACACCTGCGAGTAGTTTGCACTGCTGAGTATAGTCTTTCCAGTAGTCAGTGGTGGAAAGTAACTAAGTACATTTACTTAAGTACTGTACTTATACTGCTTCTACTTTACTTGAGTATTTTCATCTACTTCTACTTGATGCTTTGACATCACTACATTCAATATTGTCCATTTAATCCACTACTGGCTATTGGCTAATTTTCCGATTCAGATTAATAATTCAATATAATCATAAGACTTCTGTAGTCTGAAATTCACATGCTACACAGCAATATAAATTACTGCTAGTATTTAGTTGTGTTTAGTACTACTATTTCTTCTCTTGGTTTTGAGGACCTCTGTCAAGTCTGAGGAAATAATCCTAATAATGTCATAATGATGCCATCAAGGTTTTCTCAAGAGACAAATTTACGACAGAAAGACTGAGCAGCAGACTAGGTTTATAGAGTCTCAAAGACTTCTGTGTTATATTATGGGATCTCTGTTACCTGCTGTTGATCTCTGTTACCTGTTGTTCTTTTCTCTCTCCTCTTTCCACTCACCCCAACCGGTCGAGGCAGAGGGCCGCCCACCCTGAGCCTGGTTCTGCTGGAGGTTTCTTCCGTTAAAGGGAGTTTTTTGTCTCCACTGTTGCCTAGTGCTTCCTGAAGTGGGACTGTTGGGTTTTCTACAATATTATGTATGTTAAACCTTACACTGTAAAGTGCCTTGAGATGACTTATGTTGTGATTTGGCGCTATATAAATAAAGTTGAATTGACACCAGGCACATTTACAAAGTACAATAATAAGTTGCTGAAGGAGTGCTCCTATAAATTAACAAATTTCCTGGTGCGATTCAATTTTAGGAATTTCTAGAAAATACAGTTAATATCTTGATGCAAAAAGGTCACCAAAGGTCAATTGTGAGATTATTTGATCTGACGACATATTATGCCATCTAACTGCCAAAGGTTTTCACTTGTGTGTCTGATTTTATGTCTCAGTTGATGAGTTTATATTTGATTTATGGGGATAATTTAAAAAGTGAGATGCTACATAACATTTGCACATATACTGGACTTCAGTCAAAGCCAGGCAGTAAATGTGGCCTCTACAGCAGCTAAGTCTCATTCTTTGTGTATGGGGAGAAGGGGCTTAGGGGTAAAGTGCACCTGTCATATTTAGAGGGATAGCAGGACAGCACCTGACTGACACAGAGAGAATGAATTTGTGTCACTGCATTCCAGCTTTTATGGTGCTTTGGTTTTATTTTAAGTTTGGGAGGTGTAATAAAATCTTATCTGTTGCTTTCACTGTGGACAACTTGGCTCTAAAACTGCTGTCTCTGGGGCGCTCTAAGTGTCTGTTTGCCTCCCCGGCCCATAAACGGCAGGCCTGATTAGCTTAGCGGGAGAACAAATCAATAAAAAGCAGCCACTGTTAGCTGAGCATGGTGAAGGCGACAGCATCAAAAATGTTAAAATGTTGAGGTAGTGGCAGGACAGCTTGTTCTGATGCACTTCCTGAATGATATGGATGATGTGTCTTTATGTGATGTCAGAATGGATGATTTGAACCGTTTTTATTTGATTTTTCATTTAGAGAATAGTCAAATAAAATAAACTGAGTCCAGGTTTACTGAAGTCTTTGGTGCAAAACCCTGCACGAGACTTCAAACATCTGTAATTATGTCACTGAAGATCAAGAGAAACTGACACGTTTTGACATAGAACTGTCCCTTTCAGCTTTGCCTGTTTTCTTCTTCTACAGCAGCTTTCCTGTGTGCTGCTGTAGGCTGCTCCACAGCGCCCTCATAAAGCAAAGAAGCAGATGACACCAAGTATGAATATAATAAATTCGCAGAGGAGCTTGCGTGCAGACCTCTGCAGAAGGTATGTTCAACCTTAAGAAAGCTGAATACCAGTCAGTGTTGACGCCAGTGGTCAACTGTTGTACTACAACAACTAAAAAACTACCCAAAAAACAAATGCTAAAAAGCATTGCATTATTGTTTAATTTAAAACAACACAAATAATTACTATTTATTGGTGTTAAACCAAGCTTTAAACCTTAAAGTGGCTGTGGTTCAGTTGGTATAGGGAGTTGGTCAGAAACTGCAGGGTCAGTGGTTTGACCCACAGTTTCCATGGACAAGTCACTGAACCCCCAAGCAGTAGCGCCTTTAATGGCAGCTGTCCTCAACAAAAATTTCAAAATGGGATCAATAAATCAATAGTATTGCTCTTTTTACAAATATGTACTAAATGTTTCATACGTGTAGCTATTTTTATGTTAATGATGTCACCCCAATATAACGTCAATGTGTCGAGTGTGCCCAAGCAGAGCTGGGAAAGAAAACACAATGAACAGTGAGCTGCACAATGTTGCAACAAACAAAAAAAAATGCTCATGAAACCAAATAGTTTTTTTCTGTATGGGCTCCATCTAAGGGTTCAGAGTCCTGGGTCTATAATATTTTTAAATATTTAATATAGTGTGAGGTTATAGAAAAGTGGACACAAAGATGACAGCAATCTGCTGTACAGATGTACATACTTAAAGTATTAAAAACTCTTAAGTCAAAAACAATCTCATCACTAGGTCCATTTAGTAGCTGGAGCTTTCAGTAATGTCACAGTTTTCTTCACATAAACAAATATGAACCTACAGGTTTGGAGTTGAGTATGAAAAGAGTGTGAGCATTTCAAATCAACAAAAGATAAGTATGAGCATCAAAAAGAAGATTTTATTTTAACTAAGAAAAAAGTTAAACAGCATTTATTGAAAAGTAGCTGAAATATTACCTTTAGCTTTCACATAAGTGGGCTCAGTTAAAGACAAAATTCATTTTTGAAGGAAACAGTTGCTCATTACTGTGACTCATCAATGAAGAAGTCTCAAAAATAGATAATAAATAATTAATAAATAAAAATAATTTCACAAGAAGCACAAACTGTACAGAGAAACAGTAACAGAGTGCTTCAACATCCCAGTCAAAGAATCCAGTGTGTTTAAAATGAAGTTGTTGTTGAAACTCCTGTGCTGCTTCTGTCACTGATCTGTCACTAGCTCATAACTTTCTTCAGTTTAGCTTTGTACAACTGAATAAGAGGAGGAAATGAGTTCCAAAGCTCTGACTGAGAGCTCAGCATCTCTGCATGGATCCCATGGTGCAACACAATGCAAATCCAACTTCTAATCAGCTAACTGTATAAACAACTAATTATCCATCCACTGGCCCCTAATGATGTGCTGACAAACACACAGTGAAACACTGGAGCTGATAAACAGCAGGAGTTGACAATTTATTTAGTCTCTTATCTCAGCACAGTTGAAACAAAGGGTTGATTAGCAACAATTCTGTAGAGGAAAGTCAACATTTGGGGGAGGGTTGCAGGGAGGAAGTGGGTCTTAACATACTACCTTACATCACTAATATTAGAGGGCGGCTGGCTAATATGATGCATCTATGTATGGACTTCTAAACAGACTACATTTCGTCATAGCCCTTACGAAAAAAAAGTATACTATAAGTTCAAGTGTACTTAACTAATATTTAAATATACTTCCCAAGCATACTTTATGTAGTAAACTAAAGGCAATGTATTGTTATATACTGTATACAGCACTGCTGTATGTTTTCAGTACTTGTTGGGGCTACACTTGCCCATTTTTTAGTTTATGAAAGAACACTTTAAGTATACTAAAAAATAAACTTTATATATACTATATACTCATTTACTATGTATGTACTACTAATATACTATACTCTACTATATAAAAATATACTTCTAAATATAAATACTGAATTTACAGTACAGTACAATTAGTTTACTTGTAGTTTATCTTTATCCCACTTTTGAGTTGATCTAAGTGTACTTATACTAGGGTTTAAATGTTTTACATATTACATTAGAATTTGGGATAAATTCTTAATTTATAATAATAATTATAATTGTTTGTTTACAAAGTTAAACCACTGAAAGGCATGCTGGGTATTTCTGTATAGTTGTCAGTATACTCTAGGTATACTTAAATGTAATTTTGTTTAGTATATCTCTAAGTACATACTGAAGTAAACTGAAGGTATACTTGCTTATTTCTAGTTTAAAAGAATTGTACTAATGGTATACTTGAATATTTAATGTATATTTTCATTTTTGGTCTCCTAATGCATTTCAAGTGAATGAAGCACAAATGATTTTACACTAATAACGCAGCAGTGATGTGAAAGAAGCAGGACTGTGCAGCTGCATTCATCAGTCCATTAGCGGCCTTTAGAAACACTCACATCTGAGACTCCAGGACTCAAAATGTCTTACTTCTTTTATCTTCTTTTTTGTTACTCTCCAACTCTTAGATATTCTGTTTTGGCCTTGCTCTATTTCAGCATTATTCTGAGCTCTGCTATTCAGCCTGCAGTCTACAAAGACTTCAAACTTCTCAACATTTCTTCGCTCCCCAGTGATAAAAGGTTAACTTGTGAATAGTTTTATCAATTATCTGTTCACTAAAGCTCTTTACATTCCCCTTGGTTTTGTCAATTGTGCACAGTGACTATGACCTACAAGTGCTTCACTTACAGTGTGAGTAAAAGGTGGCTGCACACATCATTGAGAAACCTATATGGAACTAAACCGTTTAAGATCAGATATGCTCCACTTGATTACTTCTTTACACTGACAGATGCATCAAAAGTATCAACTACCTGACTTTCACTCAGTCAATGCATTCTCTTGTCAGAGTCACTGAAACAGTGTGTTTCCAACAGAGAATAACATATTTAGTGGACACCAAACAGGTAAAGATTAATCATCAGCCCCTCCATCCTGTCTTTTTGGAGCGGATTGTTGCAACGTAACAGATTTGATTGTTTTGTTTAAAATATTAAAAATCAGTTCCAGCAGAAATTCATCCTCACTGTCTGAACGCATCTATAACGGTAATTGTGTCTTGTGTATCTGTTGTCCCACATAGCAGCTGTGCCAGGTGTGTTTTGTGGTAGAAAAGTGCAAGTGCTGCAAAACAATTTACCCTGCTTTTGTGCAGAACACTGGGGAACTGCCCTGCACGTATTCCAGTAGTCTCCTGCACCCGCAAATGATATACAGTATCCTGGAAAAAAGATATTTCTTATGGGAACTAACATTTGTCTTTGCACGTAGGTTTTATTTCAAGAAAGTCACACTATGTAGCATTAGCAGGCATTCATCTGTACCTTATGTGTGAGACGTTCAGGGACAGTACAGAATGTAGGTCAAATTTGCAGAAATTGCAGGGTTATGCGTTACACTGGTCAACATAATATTTGCTACATGGGCAAAATGATGTTAGTCTTATGGAATTTGACCTGCTGATCACAAAAATCATATCCATTTGGTTGTATCGTGTACAGTTTTAATGAAAGTGATGTAGTTTTCTGTACTTGTACTGGTACTTTCTGTACTTGTAGAGTAGAGTAGGTTGGTTGGTTTTTGTGCCTACCAATATACTCCACCAATAGAAAAGGAGGTCGTATCAACCAGCGTATCAACCAGCTTCCTATTGGTTTTTTACACTGACAGACATGTGAACCACCCTATGCAGTTAAAATGCAGTTAAATACAAAATGCTGTGATCTCCCTAAAACCTTATGTGGTAGACAAATTCTGATTTCACCATCGCGTTGAAGTATGTAAAAGTGAGTAACATTTAACTAAAGGCACTAATTTTAATTCAGGTAACAAATGTTTTTTGGAAATTTGCTTACCAGTGTTATTCATGGGGATTGGTTGAATTTGTGTGTATGATGGCTGAAACTATGGAGGATCATAGCAGTAATTGTGTTCTGTGTGTGTGTGTGTGTGTGTGTGTGGCTGTCTTAAGCATGCCCAGAGCGGGAGGAAGGCCCGGGTAATTGAAGCCTCACATATCAGAGCTCAGCTTCAGGGCCATCTTTAACTCTGTGACATTCCCACAGAGAGACAGTGGCCATCACTCTGCACCCGAGTGCTTCCTGATCATCTTTATTGCTACTGTCTGTGTGTGTGTGTGTGTGTGTGTGGGATGTGTGCAGAGGAATGTGTTTTATGGAGCAGTCCATTTCAGTCTGTGCTTCATCGTCTTAATGTGCAGGACTTGGCTGGTACATCCTCTGTGCATAAAACAGCCTATCAGAGCTTGTGGACAGCCCTGTCTGTACATGCGGTGCTACTTGTGCACCACCTTCTCCACATTCACTTTATGGAATCAAGCCTCAACAAATCCCAGAGAAGGACGGCTTGTAGTGCCACATAATGTAGCTGTTTGACACTAACTGTCTGCTTGAAACCTTGCGATTGTACTTGTAGTAAAGCTGTGTAGTACTATTAAACTGGATTTAAAAGTTTTCCCTTTTACACTACCTTTGCATCTGTCATGTGGAAATACAGTCATTTAATGCTGTTAAAACACAGGTAATATGTTGTATATGTCTAAAAACAAATTTTTTAAACTCAACTTAGCCAAATTTAGTTTATGTCTTCCTCGGCCCAGTATCCTGACGAATACTGGACAATTCTGACAATTTACGTCTATCCCCAATATTTACTGTCAAAGCAGGAAGTTTTCATGATCACTATCTGAAGTTCCTGTTTCATTTTGGAAATCCTGTCTATTTCCGGTCATCTCCACCCTGAGTCTGTCTAGCTTGTCTACTAATCAGCCTAATTGGTTTCACCTGTGCCTCTCCCTTCTTAAGCAGCTCACCAAGCCTTCACCAGTTGCCAGATTTTCTGTTCTGCTCACCTGATCATAGCATCGTTGGGTCACTTCAGAAGATTCTGTTGGTTCTTGTTCTCTGCCTGCCCTGACTTTGCCTCTGTCTTCACCCTGCCTGGCTCTGTAAGTAGTGATGGCAAGATGAAGCTTCATGAAGCCTTGAAGCCTCTCAGCCAATTGGTTTGCAAAATTTCTCATTTCTCGAGGCTTCATCTCTTGCTTCATGTGCACACAAACCCCCTGCTGGTCAAAGACTGTAAGACAGGCAGATGATGCTCTTAAAGCTGTCTTGCCACAGTTTGGCATGGGAATAATGCCAGGAACTCACCTGCCTGGTTATTAGCCAGTTTTTCTGTTATCATCCAAGAGTTGTGTTTCTCAGTTACACGTTAAGTGTAGGTGCTGCTGCTGGTCCATCCCACACCTGTTACCCGGTGAGCACGCGGCAGATGCCAACTGTGGAGGCGGCCATCTTCCCTATTCCATCTTGGTTGCCATCTTGTGATCTACCGGCTAGCAGCCTGAGTATTCTTGTTCTCATCCTCCTTCTACACCATCAGTGGAGATGATGAGATTCACGCACTTATCTGGAAGCCTGTAAAAATCTGCAGAGTTGTTCTGATTTACTCTTGACCCCTACTTACCTCTGTCTCCTCCAGACTCTGTTTGCGCCACCTATCGTCAGAAGTCTGAAGCCCCTGATGATAAGACATCCTCACCACTAATCTCCACGCTCTGTTGCCACCTGTTGTTTTTAATTAAAACTTTAAAACTTAACCGGCTGTGTCTGGCGCTTCTTTTGGGTCCAGAAATTCACCCTTTCTGACAGGAAGTAGTGAGTCATTTTATGATAAGTGGTTGAAAATAAGGATGTTGATGTCAGGGTGGGCATGTAGCTCTCCTGACTTTTATGTATGAGACATGGGTTTGAATCTAATGTGCATCTGATAATTATATTTTAGCTTAATATATTTTAAAGATAGTTTCTATGTTATCCAGTGCAGTTCTGAGAACTTCAAGTTAAGAGTCTTTTGCAAAGCATAAATCTTTCCTCTTGCTGAGTTCTTTGCAAAAAATGTAATAATTAGTCAAAATTGTAAGTCACAAGGACCTCTGGAGGTTTGAAGGTAGTGTTGATTACAGAAATGAGAGCTCATGTGATTGAAAATTCTTGTATTTTCGATGTAACTCTGCATGTTAATTTTCTCCATGCTGTGCGGGGGGAGTGGCTAGAAGCTGCTGGCCTGGCTGGCTGGTCAGAGAGCTTTCCCAAGGCCGACAGCCGCGGCAGCAGCAGCCTCCCTCTTCTGCAAACTGTCAGCCACACCACAGGTGTTGATTTATACCATTAATAATTCACCAAGTTGCTTGCTCTCTTCTGTGTTGGCCAGATGCCTCTCTGCCCTGCCAGAGTGTGTCAGCTGCAAACTGAACTGGGCATGTCACAGATGCAGAAATAAGACATAAATATTTAAACTATATGTATATGTATATATATATATATATATATATATATATACATATACATATATATACACCAGAAACAGCTAGTGGAACAGGCTCCACATCTGAGAAGACTGCCATGTTTTAGTGGCCATCTTCTCTTTTTTTCTGATGGTAGGGAGAGACATGAAGAGACGTGCCATCCAGACAGGAAAGCCATGTATCTTCCTGTTCCTCTGATTGCTGCTCTCTAATGAGCATGGCGGATGGTGAATCTTTTCAGAGCAAATTGTTGAAGACATCTGGCCAAGCTTTCTCTCTGATGCAGCTGAAATGTCCCTCTAGATGGTGTTGGCATGGCAACCTCTAACTGCTATTCAGCAGCATTGCGGTTTGAAAGGTTTAGGGTCCATAGTTGAAAATCCATTTGGGCCTCTAGCAGAGCGCTCTGCACTCCACTCCCCAGGCTGGAGGTGCAATAAATACTCCCTTGCCCAAGAAAAAATAGATTCTCTTTATGAATTGATGGCACTCATGGCACCAACATGTCTTTGTTGTTTGCCTGTTATAAAGGCCTTATTAGTGGTAACATAATGGAGTGGTTCAGCAATGGTAGTATCTAGAAAAATCTTGCCCTAATGGAAAAGTTAAGACAATTTTTGTCACATTCTTATATAAGGTTCTATGTGAATTACTCTCTTTTGGGGATTGTTATAATCCAAATATAGAAAATTGCAATAAATTGTGCACTGCTCTGCAACACTACAACCAAGTAGCTCTAGTAGCACAGGCACCGCAATGGAAGAATTAGCTGGATGTGGAGAAGCGATGGTGAGGAGAGGTGGGGTGAAGAGTGGAGGGGGGAGGGATGGGGTGTGTGTGTGTGTGTGTGTGTGTGTGTGTGTGTGTGTGTGTGTGTGGGGGGTTAGGTCAATCCCCACAGATAGCACCCCACAACAACACATAAAGACCCCAGTACTTCA
>JAUMHL010000030.1:1292039-1309290 GCA_032362345.1 Sandelia bainsii
ATGGGACAAACATATGCAAGACACTGAAGAGAAACTGTGTGTGTGTGTGTGTGTGTGTGTGTGTGTGTGTGTGTGTGGGGGGTTAGGTCCATCCCCACAGTTAGCTCCCCACAACAACACTTAATGACCCCTGTACTTCAGCTGAGATGAGACACTCCATCCACAGAATTATCTGAAGGACGCTGTGTTTGAGAAAATTATCTCATCCTCAGAGACAAAATTGCAGGGAACTTATCATTACAATTAGCATACTTTGGTCCTTTGGCGCATTTTAAGTAGGCAAACCAAATAACCGACCATGTCAGCGTTCAGATTCAGCCATTCAACACACACTCACAGATACACGCACACACAAGATTCATTAGCTGTGCTGCATTTGCTTAAAACAATGGATTTCACTGTCGCTGCACTGAGCACAAGTGCTAAATAATATTGCTATAATGAATATGACTGTGAGGTCTCTCCTCTTTTCCTCAGAATGAATCTTAGCGTGTCCACCAGAAACACAGGGGAGATACAGTAATTAGGATTCGAAGGACCATTTTTGTCACCCAGAGAAAAACGGTTCACTTACAGCAACACTAATCATAAAGTCTGGAGCCCATAATGAATATTTAACACCAGATCAATATGTAGAAAGAAGTTCTTTCTCATAAAGAGATACAAAATGTCACATTAAGAAACTTACAAAGTGCTCCACAGATTTCATTGTTGGCACATTAAGATAATACAGAAAATCATCCTTTTACACTTTAATTTGAGTTTTTTTCAGTGTGCATAGCCAGACGTTTAGCTTTTTACAATCAGGTCAAAGTGGATTGGAATAAACGATATTAATGTTAACCATGCATTCTTTCTGGCTGTCAGCATATTAGGAATTAGCATCCTTTACCTTTTTGATGATCATTTAAAAACATTTTGTCTGGTTAGGCCAAACCCACAAAATGAGCAGTATGCTCAGATACTGACATGGTAGCTAATGTGTAATTAAATGGTGCAGAGGATTTGTGGCCAAAATAAATAAAGAGAAATCACGTGTGCCATCTGTGTGCTTCTAGTAAAGGTTGAAATCACATCACTGAAGCCTACAGATAAGTGAGAGCAACGTTTTAGCTTTATTCTCCGTCTTGACGTTTTACATGTAGCTCAAAGTGATCCCTGCACTCCCTCACTGCCTCTCACATTCATAATGACTAATCTCTCGACATTCAACCTTGACTTGCGTTATTCACAGCTGACGAGTTCCAAACGTGCTTTGCCAGCTCATGTGACCATCAGTCGTATTTTCCTCTGACCTAATTGCCTTACATTTCTCCATATTCAATACAAATTCCCTTTTGTAGCCAGATGACATCTGTTGTCTCGCCGCAGTGCACAGACATGAAGATTGGCTTCACGGCAGCATTGCTCTTCGTATACCTTAAATCACCTACAGCATGCATTTGCCTTGAAATCAAAAATCTGTCAACACTAATATTATCTTGCTGAATAATGAATTGTGATAACCTCTAACCCACCTCCTCTTATCTGAGGTGTACAAAGTCAGTGTTTTACAAGCCTTCAGCCCCACATGCAGGTCCTGGGTCAAAATATGCAAAGTCTCAGGTTTTGAATTTTGAGTTAGAAGGAATCTTTCAATCTTACTCCATGGTAAGAGAATTAATGTTCATATAGTCTCAATGTTCAGCATCAGTGCAGGAAACAGCGTGCCCTTTGTGTGTGCAGCCAACCGGAAAGTAAGGGTGTGGAAGCAGGGATGGTGAATGGACATGTAGCACACGAGGCTAAAGTGTGTGCATCAAAGATCTGTAATTACTGTTTTTACTGTAACTGTAAAGTTACCTGATCTTAACAACACCTACTCATTAGGTTAATTACCATAATCACTGTCTTTCCTCAACCTTAATCATCCTGCAGTTGCAAAGGGGCAGATGCTGGAGAAAAGACATCATTTACATAACAAAAACATGAGATTTGACTGGAAACAACCATGTCTCCTAAAAATTACATTTCTATAAAACCAAACTACAAATATATTGTTTAGGGAATGTAGTTAAAACCTTTCTATATGTTTTTTCTTACCACATAATGAGTGATGTGTTGTTGATGAACACAAATGGCACAAATATGTTGACATACTGTATACTGCATTAAAAAGCATGTTTTCAACAAAATATCAAATGTTGCATTGTAATATAATTTTTTTCTGAGTCCAGTGTTACATGTCTTTATATTTAGTCACATTTTGCCTCCATACATAATTATATATGGGGATTATATTTCCTTTAAAATGTTATTGCAGGACCTGTCCAGGGTGTACCCCGCTTCTTGCCCGATGACAGCTGGGATAGGCCCCAGCACTCACATGACCCTTATGAGGACAAGCGGTTAAGATAATGGATGGATTGATGGATGGTATTGCAGGAACTAGTGATGTGAGGATTATTACTGAAATGTTAATACTCCCAATCCCAGTGTTTCCTGTTCAAACATTCTCATAGTAAAATAATCTAGATATAAATTCAGTAATCGGGGTACATTTAGCCTATGTGACACAGTAGAATGTTCCTTTTGATAGGAACTTCTTTTTCTTCCACCTGTCACAGTCCTGAGCAAATTACAGCTCTGTAAATGTGTGAGCCGCTGAGAACAGTGAATCTCTTACCTGACTTAGTAACAATACACTGTGTGATAATGTTATGAAGCAGTGGACTAAAGAGGTTGAGGAGAAGGATGGTGCTGATAGGACGAGACACACGTCCATCAGCTTTGACAGTGGCAGCCGTTATCCAGGATCAGAGAAGGTGCGTAGCTATGGCGACGTTTAAAAGTTTTTCACGTCTGTTTTTGTGTTCATGTTCATGCAGGAGTTCTCATGCATTAAACTAGAGAACACAGTTTTATTCAAACAGACTAAATATGCCAGTTAAATAAATAATTAGTTATGATATAAGTAAATAGCTACAGTATATAAGGATGAAGGATACAACTTCTGAGTTGATTTAAAAGCTATGTGACCAGGACCAGGCTCAGTTGCTGTTATTAAAATCAGCAAACCCCTATGTCCCTTCTACACCAAGAGCATGTCAGCTGTGTTTGATGCAACCAATACACTTATATTTTCAGCTCACGCTACACTTGCATGAATGTGATCTGAAGCACATTTTTTCCATTTCAGGTCAATTTTTTCAGCTCCACAGCAAGCACCAAACATCTACAGAAAATAAAGAAATATCAAGTAAACACAAATCAAACTAGCTTCCAATGCTACTACTGTGCCGATACTCATTCAAACTGGGGTTACAATATGTAACCAATGTTGCATGTGTGTTTTTTTTAACCACATTTTCATGACTGAACAGATATTAACTGAAAGATATGGTGACACTATTGTTGTTTTGAGTTTTCTTTACCTGGTGTGTTCCTACTGGTTTCTCTCTGTACTCTTTGGAAACAAAAGGCTCATCTCTTTTCCCTAGTCAATTTTTTAAAATATTGGTATCTGTAATTGGACTGTAGATACCCGCCTGGGTTTTACTTGATATTGGACTGGGAAGGAAATAAGTGATATTGCACATTGCTAATGCGAATGTCATTTTTAGGTTTCAAGAGTAATACCGGGAAGATAGCCGAGCTCGCTTGTGGAGGCAAGGCCTGAATCTTTTTCTTAAATGACAAATGTTACTAGTTTCTCCTAGACATAAGTCATTTTACCTGCACTACCTGTGCTGTAGCACTATAATAAATAAAGGAACTTATATCAGTGTGATGCACATTTATACATGGCTGAGATAAATCATGACCATACTGCTCTGTTCTTTGTGTGATGTTGAAATCGTTGCTTTATATTATTTCTGAGTGAAGCTGTAGCAGGCACCACTATATAAATAACCCTTAAGCAGGAATATTTGTGCTCACCATGAAGACAAATTGAAAGTATGTAACATGAACGATTTCTATTGCACTGCCTGCATTTCCATCCTTTTTCCATTGCATCTGCAAGTCAGTTGCTATAGCAACCCAAGCAGAGGAAGACTAGTGTTTAATTGATCCACTAATGCATTTAGCTGCACACTCACTACTAAGTTGCCTTTGTTTCCAGGTCACATTTTAGGGACAGACATTTACATAAAAGCATTTGCTGTTGTTAGAACCAATCATTATCAGCAGTTTTTACTTTCTGTCCTTTGGCAACAAATGTGGTGTAAACACTGACTATTAAAAGCTACAATATTGCCTCATCAGGGAATTATTATAATACTAATGCTGGTGGGAAACATAATAAGTTTGGCAGGAGCTTTCTCCAAACAGTCAGTAATATGGAAAATGCTAATTAATAGTTGCATTACAAACAAAAGCAATCCCCAGGGCTCAGGAACTATTAGACCACTGTATCTATTATTTACTTTTAACATATCAAGTGCAAGGTACAAAAACATCGGAATACAAGCCACAGACTGGGGGCTGCCAGAATAATAAAACAAAAAAAATGCTTAAAACTGATAACCCCAAAAAGTGTATTTGTGGGTCCTGGTTTTAGATTAAGCATTCACACTGGTCTAAATTAAATACATTCACACTGAACTGTGACGGTCTCCAAGCCTGAAAGTGATCAACACGAAAGGCTCTAAAATATCTGCTGCAAATATTGATCAATTATGTATTGTAAGTTTAATTGAATTCTAATTAGCAACAGCAAATACATTTAGCAAAAGTCCTAGTGTCACACAAAATGTCCTGCTGTAATAAGGACATCTTTTAATGATCAAAGTTTTGTGCTTTGTACGCCCACATTGGACCTGACCACCTGAGGAGATAATTCAGGCAATTAGGTGTTCTCCAAAATGCATTTGACAAAACTATTAAGTAGTATATCAACACCATTTCAAGGTCACTCTGTTCTCAGATAGTGATGTGTTTTAATACCCCTGTGCTCTCCTTTACTGTATCATAGTGGAGGCTAAAACTGAAACGATCCTCAGGGGCTTCAGTCCAAATCCAAGTCCTGTATGTTTTCTGAGATGCTTGAGATTTTTTTTTATTAGTGTACTTGGTGGCCAATGGATTTTTGCTTTGGCCAAAACCAAAATTAGGAAACAAATTGTTTCAAAAACAAAAAGGCAAAATAAAAAAAAGAGCTGAAGATAATTGTGAATTAAAATGTCTGTGGAAATCTTCCTGATCTATTTAACATATATTTTTTTATGTTTTAAATTTTTACTCTTCAGTGCTGGTCTTGATTTCACAACAAAAAGGTTCTGCAGTACACTCAGTTTTACAGCCAGCTGTCTACACACTACTGCCGACTGACACCACTTAAATTCACCTGCCATAAGAAACATGTTTATTGTAAAATATATGAAATTTATTTACATGAGGCTGTCCTCCTATAGCACACAGGAGAGTTATTGTCACTAACAGCAAAATAAAATTAAACAGCCAGTTAAGTTAATTATTGTAACCATGATAACAAATGTCCTGTAACTTTACTTACTTTAACCCAAAACATGATGTTTTTAATACACCTAACTATAGTGTCTTTATGCTCCCACATAACAAAATCATAATGGTTCCATTATCATATACAGTAATTGTTTTCATCAGGATAGGGATACTACTATAGGTACAATGAGAGGGTAGGAACAAATGACCTAAATTATCGTTTAGATTAGATGCTTTATATTATTGCTGTCTGTCTTCTGACCAAATGTTTAATGCCTTCCTGAAAGTTTTAAGTCTACCAGCAGACTGACAGAGGCCTAGGATAATCTACTTGTCATTGGCTGGATCAGCTTTTTGCATTTTCATTGGGATGAATAGCAAATAGCAAATATCCTAAAATTTTATACTCAGCCTCTGTAATAATGTTTCTTATAAATAACATCTCTACAGCGCAGAACTAAAGCACCATCACAAATATGTTTATGTAGCTACCAGATCATGTTTTCTGTTAACATAATGTGAATATGTTGATACATTCCAGAAAAATGTTCCCAGAAAACATTCTATGTTTTCCACAGTTCAACATCCGACTACTACATCAATTTTTAAGAGGTATATTTAG
This sequence comes from Sandelia bainsii, assembly GCA_032362345.1. Taxonomy (NCBI): domain Eukaryota; kingdom Metazoa; phylum Chordata; class Actinopteri; order Anabantiformes; family Anabantidae; genus Sandelia; species Sandelia bainsii. The sequence continues at coordinate 1,298,104 of JAUMHL010000030.1, forward strand.
GGACTCACAGCACTTGGTTAGGGTTAGAGAAAGATTGTGTTCTGGCTTAATCAAGAAAAAAATGACAGTGACTTCAGACATAATGTCTTTACTTTGTTTCTCTATTGATTACCATTGCTTTTGTTGACTAAACCCAATGTCATACAGGACTCTGGACTGCTGGAGTTGAACTCTGGTCTAGGGTCAACCCATCCACTCTATAACGACCTCCTTGTGATTATATAAAGCCATGCTTCATTGAAAATGAAATACTTAGTATACTATAACTATATACAGGATGTTACAAAAACACTGCTGTAGCAGTTTCATTCACAGGAATGAACTTTTAGGAGACAACAAATAATGTTGTAGTAATAGTTATATTCATATATTTAAGATCGTAAATCGTGAAATATGCAACTTGCTGATGAATATTTTTTACTATGATAAAATGTGGGATTAGGAGCAGCTTCTTCTGAGGCTGAAGGTAAACCGATAAGACACCAGGTGAAGTAACATGCTGCGGATGTATTTGCCCCATGTCACTTGGAGCCAAAAGACTGTGTGCACGATGTGACTAAATCTCACCAGCCATTACTGCAATTTGGAGAAAATTGAACGTAGCGCAGAGGCAGGCCTGTGAAAAGCAGAAAAGTGCAGGACCGAGTAATTCCCCTCAAAAACAGGACAGCATGAGCGGGTAAGTGTGTGGTGCTTTACAAGTCCCCAGCAGATTCCAGTGTATACAGTAAGACATGATGGGTAATTATTAATTATCCCAGACAGTAATGCCGGAATAGATAATTATGTGACAAACATGACATCTTCAGTCTCGCCTCTAAGTGATGAATGTCATGAGGAGACTGCAATTATGTCATCTCATTCATACGGGAGTATGGTAATTGCAAAATTAAAAGCACTTCAGCTAATTTTAGCTTATTCCTCAGAGTCTAGTCTTGACGATAGGCTTGTAATCACTGAAGCACACAGGAAAATAGACTGCTGTGCATATTTTAGGTGGAAAATATCAAGCATTTTGTCATCCCTGGGATATAGCCACCAGAGACACAGTGCTGACAGTAATGATTCAGATGTATAATGTAAATCAGCATGAAAAAAGAATTTACCTTTAGGTATCACTGCCAAATGGATGTCTCTTGTAGATTTTTTTAACCTGAGCACTGAGGATTTGTACCTACAGAGTTCTCACATCTGTAAAGCACACTATCACACTCAAAAATCAGTTAGGATTTTGCATGTAGCACATCACTGATAAAATCCTAGGGACACGAGCCAGTGCTGACATCAGGGGTGGGACCCACATACATGTGTTGTTTTTGCCAGCTGACCTGGACTTCCTGTTGGCATCCTGCAAACAGAACATACATGAAAAATAAGAATCATGCAGCTCTTTTGGAAGTTCTAAATGTTGATTGCAATTGCTGAAATTCTGATAATAAAAATAATTTTGTGGGCTTTTGCATACAATGATTTGGCATGGAAACATAGAGGCTGTAGTATTTTATATGTAAAAATTTCTTTACAGCCCAGTGCCATTTCTGGGGTTTGGCAAGGGCGCACTGTCCACACTGTGACAGCCGCTTAGAATCACTACAACAACTGTGTGTAAAGTTATGAAGAGAAAACCTCATAGAGCTTGTCTGCCACTACCTGAACTTATATGATGTCTAAATGACAAACGAGCATCCTGGAAGAGCCATCCAAACAGGATGCGGCACAGCGACAACACTTGAGGGCAGAGCCTGTTACGCCTTACAGACTGGGAAATTTTCAAACACAGAGGTTTCCTAGTACTGTCATGGGGGCAGGGCCTGGCACAGACACTTCTGGGGGGTGAGGCACACATGGCACAGTCCAGCCCAAATGTACTGTAGACTGAGACACATTCACTTTTGGTTGCAAATGGGCAAAGTTGCCTGAAATACAAACACATTGAAATACAAATAGATTTACATCTGCTTATTTTTCTGCGTCTTTAAATGTACAAAATCATAAAATTAGAAACATAGTATTTAATTACATCAATTAATTTAATACACTAAACTACTGCAAAAAAGAAATGGCCGACTTTCATTTATGAAAATTACCCACCTTCATCTTTTGCAACAGGAATGAAATTCCACACTTTAAGAATTATAATTTACTTACAACTGTGTTAATCATCTCTAATAAAATTCATTTAGCTCTACTTGATTGCACAATGCAACATTTGGAAAGAAGTAGCTAGTAGCTAATGGCCTTGAGACTAGGTTAACTATTTTTTGGAGCCTTGAGAAGAAAATGCTCCAATGGGTTTGATCAGTAGTTTTGCTTGTGTAGAAGAATAGTGTTGATCAAGACTTGAAACTAGGCACTTCACAGCCATTTATTAGGTGCAATTACATCTCAGCAACCTATGGTTATGCTGATCATATGTTCGGTAAGTGCCCCACTGTTGTTGACTTCCCTTAAATGTCTATTTTTGGCAATTAGATTCAAATCAAAAGAATCAATGAAAAATAGCATCCATCTAGTCCACAGCCAGGGCATAAAATCAATAGCTTTCAAAATAGTAAAAAGCATAAAAAATGGCCAATTCACATTCCATACATTCAGATCTTACTATATAACTATATATATATATATATATATATATATATATATATATATATATATATACATCTCAAAGGGCATTTCATGCACTGGGGTGTCAGCAATTACGGGAAAGGCTGGAATTGATTGTGCATTGAGGTGCAAGTGTCAGAAGTTAAATGTATCCGCTGGAAGGTGTCTGTGATCATCCCACTACCATTTTGTCATATTGCACGGTCCACCTCAAGAAGTCGGCAGCTGCTATTGAGTGTCTTCAGGATCCTGATTTAACCAGGCGTGTGGCTTTTTTTTTTTTTTGGAAGTGGGGGCACATGGGATGCCCTGGCTGAAGGGTCCCAGGCTGATTGCTGGTTACTGGGATTGATTGGTTCTGCTTCTCTCCCCACAATGGGACTAAATTCATGGGACGGCACATAACAGAAAGGGATTGACCATATTGTCCAGAGGACAGTAACCAAAGCAAAGGATGAATGAGGGCTTGTGATTTGTAGTTAGCAGAGAACTTGCCATGATTGTAGTGACTTCTGCATCCTTCTCTTGTCCCCAAGGAATAAGTGGTTTTTTTCATGTTCTTATTACTAATGTTCTTTTTGCCTCTTTTTGTCTCGTTCTTCTTTACCCACATCTTTCCCACTCTCTGAGTGGAAATTCATGAATAGTTACTTGTCATTACTGTTGGTGATTTTTAAAAGTTTCATTAGTTTGTCATTACTATAATTGTTTCCTTAAAATTTTTCCTTCATTACCATTTAGTATAGTATTAACTTGTTCATGTGTTTCACTGTGTGAGTATTCATACCTACACGGAGTAATGTACTGTATTTCTTAGAACTGCACATTATTCTTGTCTTTTCATTTTTGAAATTTCATTTAATTTTATCCTCGTTCAGAGGATTATTATGATTCATCATCATTGAACATCAGCAGTGATGTCAATATTGAACACGCTGAACCCAACCGTCCACCTCAAGTGTCTCCTGACTGAAGAGCAACAACCATGTTACGTTATTTTACCCATAAACTATTTGGACAAAAGACCAATGTTGTATTCATTTCATTGTGTTGCCCAGTAAAACATATTTTATGTTTAGTTGTATTTTCACAGAAATGTACTTGAACATAAAATGTCCTGTCTTTACTCTCTTGTTGTCCAGTCCAGGCAACATTTACAGAGAGGATGCTGATTTTCCAAGCGGGCAAGGAATTAATGCTCTTGAGATGACATTGAATGAACATTTCCTTTCTGTCCTACCTTTCCCATTTCCTCTCTCTTCTAGAAAAAAAAATTAACTTAATTAATTTGTTGGGAAAACACAGCAGTAAAATCCATGGCTCACGATGCCAGGCTCAATTTATCTCCTCCCTGTACTCGCTGGTGAGGGCCACATTAAAGCGTGTTGCTCGGAGTATAGGGAGAGACCACAATTACACTCTTCATGCACACTGGAGCTGAAGAATATTATTTAAGACTGCCTGCTATATCTCAATCAGACATGAGGTGCACTCTTTTCTAATCAAACACCATATTTTGAAGGGACAGGAAGGGGATTGTGAAATGCTGGGTGTAATGCTGGGATTTTTTTCCCCCCTCCGAGTGTCTTTCGCCTGTGCTCTTTTTAATCAGTACTGGTGTCACTCTGATCACTGCAGTATTTGACAGTTTGTGTCTGTGGAATTAAATCGAGACGTGATTTGCATGTGACATTGAGGGTTTTAGTGCTTCAAATTGTATTTCCCTGGAATTAGCATGCAGACAAGCCTATCTGTATGTATGCGGCTTCTCTGAGAGGTTCAAACCACTGCTTTGTTTTGGGGCAAGAGGTTATGTAGAGACTAGAGCCAGCCCTCTCCTCATCTCGACACTTACCTCCCTCTTTTGTACTCCAGAATTGATGCACTCAATAGTACAGTAGGTTTTCTTTTAATCTTGCTGAATTGATGCCACTGCTTTTTGTCCACCTTAGCTCAGAGTTCAGAATAGATGCTCTTGACGGTGGGTGCTCTTTTGATATCATCAATGAATCTTACAGTCCCCTCCCTACTCAGCCCAGTTTTGAAGCACCCGTTTTTGAAGCCCAAATGTACAACCTAGAAGACATGTAATATTAGAGTTTGTATTCCTTGCACCAAAATAGTCATGTAAGATTTCTTGAAGTATTTCTTTCTTCAACCAGCGTCTTCTGAATTGGGAAAATGTTATCTCATTCTCTCCCAATCAATTCTCACCCCAAAGCAGCGTTCAGACACCTATTACATCTCAACTCAATATAGTGCTCTCACTCAACATCTATTTTGTGCCTCAAGGGAACGGTGAAACTGTCCTGGAAAATCAAGGTAATTCACAAAGGTTCTTGAACACCTATTCACCTTTGTGCTTACTATTACATTGACAATTATTATCTCAGGTGTGAGTCGAAAGAAAGGTATTTTCAAAGGAGAAGTTATGCCAAAGTGCCTTTGAAAGTGGCTCAGTGCATGAAGGACCTGCAGCCAGTTCATTCCAGTCATGGAAACCCTGCCTATCATGTGCCATGTATTGTTTCTGATGGAGAGCAGCTAGTACTGTGTCTTATGGAGATGAAACCTTGCACTATAGGTGCAGCAAATGTGTAATGTGTATGTAATGTAGGGTTGTTGTTTACACTGGTATGCAAGTAATGGATGGAAATGGCAGAAATCCCTTTCAGGCATCACTGTGATATCTCTTTCAGAGGAATGGGAAAGATGTGAGGTCACAGCAACCTTGACCAAGTGGAGCCAAATGTGAAGAAATTCCTTCAAGGTGTTCCTGAAAAAAAAAATGGAACAGAAAGTGCTGTAACATAATAAAACATTTGTGAGTGTGAATGGTTGTCCGTCTCTGTTTATCTCTATATGTTACTCCTGAGATAAACTGGTAACCTGTTGTGCCCCGTCTCTCACCCAATGACACCAGGAAAGCTTGATGGATGACATTTATCATTTTATGGATTGTGTAAGTGTTTTTATTTTGTCCATTTTGCCAGTGATCCATAAGGCATCTACATGACAATGCGCAAACCAGAGGGTTAGAGCTGTGGTGGCAAGGGGGTTGAGACTGGTCGTTTGTGTTCATCTTACTTGCAATCATCAAATTTGGTTCAGAAATGTAATTTTACTTTAGTTTCATTTCATTCCTGACTTACTATATTCCAATATGCCTAACTGTTCTCAAAGTCCTTCAATGTTTTGATAATAATCATACATAAATGATAATAACTTATTTCATTTGCCATAAGACTGATGTGAAACTATCTACTACTGATCAATCTGTTGGCAAATGCACACAAATTGCCATTAGCCAAAAGGAAATATACTGGTGAAAATTTGTAGAAAGCATTTATCTAATCATGTCTGAAATCACCCACTGAGCTATAGAATCAATAAATGTGTTTTAAGGCCCACACCTTATCTTGAGACATTAACCTTCCATTAACCATTACACAGGCACTTAATTGCACCTCAGTCAATAATGTTAATTCAGAAAGGCTTTTGCTTTAGTTTTAGAGAAATGTGTATTCATGTTATGGTAAAGTGACAATCTTTTGAAAGGCTATTAGAAAGGGAAAAAAGCGATCACGGAGTAGAGTATTTCATACTGAGATGAGTTATGATACTGAATGTGCTTCTTTGCACTAATCTGAGTGAGAGGTCAATGGCCTTTAGGACAGTGATACCAAAGTGATGGGGATACCCTCTGTCTCGCCCTAACCTCCCACTCTAATTTGGCCCAGTGGAATACAACAAATGGTGAGCATAATTGAACATTACTTCCCTGATGATTTCTGGCAGGCCTGGTGGAGATTCTCCCAGGTCAACACTTATGTCACTATAAGGGGAAAAATGGGACTAATTTTGCTCTTTGATCTCTCTTAAATGATAATAGAGGCCAAGAATCATTATCAGTCTTTAAGTAAAGTAACTCAGAGAGAATGACTTAGATATATCATTCCCAGCATAACCTTAAGTCCAAGAAAGTATGCTGTACTATGCCTGCAAAGCAAAATGGACACAGCAGTATGGGAGGGTGATGAAGCGAAAAGAGAAATATCTCCGATAGCATCTGGCACCATTACAATAACAACCAGTGCTAGTAATGCTTTAAATAGAGGAGGCATTACCTGTTTAATTTGTGACTTGTTAAAATTTTAAATCTGTTTCATGTTTTCAATCTGTTTCTCATCGACTTCTAGCTGCCATTCCACAATAAGCTCACCTTAAAGCATGAGACTGGTAATAACAGATGTTTTCTTATTAGCAAAACCCACAAAAAAGCTGCCTGTGGTAGTAAAGCAAGGCATTTGAATCTGAGAAAAGAAGGGAAATCTATAAAAGGCATTACACAAATGTTGGGCATAGCTAGTACAACAAGTGTGAATGTCTTGAAAAAGAAATAAACCACTGGTGTACTGAACAACATACACAACAGGTCAACAAAGGAAAACAACATCAGCTGAAGACAGAGATAAGATTGTGAGATGCATCAAAACTAATTGGAAGGAGCTTCATCATGCAGCAAGACAAAAATCTAAAACACACTAATGGAAGTGGAAACCACTGGTAGTGTTTTTGAACTGGCCAAATCAATCATCAGACCCTAAGCTAACTGAATATATATTTCACCTGCTGATGAAGGGTAAGAAGGGAGCTGGGCTTTGAGGACATGCAGACTAAATTGCAAATGGTTGTCAGTCTCTCTGTGTGAGCCCTGTGATAGACTAGTGACCTGTCCAGTGTGTACTCAACCTCTCACTCAATGTCAGCTGGGATCAGCTCCAGGCCCCCACCTCAATCCTCTATAGGATAAGCTGTAAAGATAATGGGTTGATGGTTTGTTTTGTAATATAAAGAACTGATGCAGTGTGTAAAATGAAATAAAATCTACTACCATTTTAGGCAGCTAGCCAGAACAGTCTGGGATATTTTCTGGTATAAAAACATGTGCACTACTGGTCTGAGCTGATTCAGATTGGAACACGTAGTAGATCTGAGTTTGATAGAGTTAAAATAGAATGCAGTGTACTGCCTTTCCCATGCATGGCATCATGAATGTAGATGAGCTCGTTTCTTCTTACCTTGTCAGGATCTTATTTCATGTAGTGGAAAAAGTTAGGCGGCATGATTCATCACAATTCTCCCAAAAACAGTGTGCAGAAAAAATTTAACATGCAATTACTGTGTCAGACAGTAGGAAGAAATGGCTTCAGCTTACCGAGAGCTCTGTGACAGGTGCATTGTGGGAGAACTGATTCTTACATAGGGGGTAAGTGAATTGTCATTACCTGTCTGTTTCTTATGACACTTGGCTGGGTGCCACCTGATTTGTTACAGGAGTTTAGAATTGGCTTGTCGCCCCCGCTGCAGCCGACTCTCCAGATTAGCGGGGGAAAGACATAAGCCTTCTCTTCACAGGTCAAGAGCTCAGCCACTCAGGGGTTACCCATCAGTCAAGCAGGGTGTGAGATTTGTGAAGCTGAGCAGCAACAATGCAAGCTTGATAGATGTTTACTTTTTTTCTTTCTGTGCTTATTCAAACATCACATGATGGACATGCAGGACTGGAGGGGGAAAGAAAGGAAAAATAAGAAATGTGGGATGGCTGCTCTGCTTGGAATTCTCGTCGATTCACTGTGGGAACCACAGTGAGAGGGATCAATACAATATATGTTGCCTCCATTTGCTTGATTAAATAGAGGGGTGGATGGATTCTGCGAGCTAAACAACTTTATTCCATGGATTATACTGGGATAGAAGCTTTGGTTGAGACCTGGGGGATTAACCCTGAAACGCCTGTATGTCACTGTTGTTACTTCTTTATTTAAACATAGATTTAAAGAAATAAGACTGAGGAGAAAAACAGACAGAAATTGAAGTTTTAATCTCATAAGCAAACTTAATGAGTACAGCCCCAGGCCTCCAGTGAAACTCGAAGGTGTATGTAGTTTTATTAATAAATGCATGAATTAAAACTATTAATATTGGAACATAGTTCACATTAGATGATGGCCCTTATTTTATATTTGAGCCTCTGCCCCTGTAAAACTCTCTGCATGCCCCTTACCCTACTCCACAGGCTTTCTGAATGTTTGCAGAATGTTTGCATGATCATTATCACCATATGCTATATTTAAAATACACTATTACAAAATCATTGACAGGGATGTGTTGCAACACAGTTTGTTAGACTTTTTCTATAATATTAATCATACATCTAAATAGCTGTGTACTGACAGGTTGGACAGATCTGACTTATTTTTTATAATTTAAGCCTCTGCCCTTGGAGGACGACTGAGCTATCATGCCACCCCTACTGCCTCTACGCCACTACTAATGGGGTAGTGATACAAAAATGTTTATGTTAAAATTACACATCATACAATATAAATATGTGTTTGTGATGTAAAAAACAAAAACAAAAAACAACATGATGGAATTAGTTGAATATTGAGTAATAATATGCATCAAATGGAAAGATATTAAAGGAAAAATACATTTGTTTGGGTCACTGTTGACCTGTTTGCACATTAAAGGGTAAAAATATGTATAAAATATAAACATGTATATATAAACATGTATGGACTGAATCCAACATTCAAACATTGCAATTTTCCATCAGGAATGTTTCTTCAAACTATCAACCATTTGAAGTTTCTAATGAGTTTTAAATGAACATGTCTAGGAAATCTACTGGTGATGCTTTATTAACTTGATTTGAAGTTACTGACCTCATACTAGACTGCTGAGACAAGACTAACTGTTGTGGAACAGGCTGGTTTGTGAATTCACTAACTACGCAGTCTAAACTAGTCTGACCTCTTTAATGTGACCTCACTATTAGCAATAATTAGGAATTTTCTGATAAACTGGAATCACCCTTTAATTCTGCGATCAGTGAAAACCATTTAAAAGATATCTTTATAATATAAAGACTTTTCAAATCCCAAGTGAAGTTAAATTTATCATCAGTTTGATACCAAGCATCACATCATGAATATCATGAACCTAAACGCTGTAAAGCCAGTGCCAACCTGCTGCCATATTTGTTTTACAGATGGCTCCTTTGTCTTGTTTGGACTGTGGAAGTCCGCTGCTGAGTCAGGTAAAAAGGTCAGATGTACAGTGGAGTTGGACTCTGTCCAGAATAACCCACAGAGAGATGGGAGTCTTTCATTCCACTGACAAATGTGTTGAGACTCTTTTTATTCTGGCCTGAAATCTGATCGGAGAGAAGAGAGAAGTCCCCAAACATTGGGCCACTCTGTAAAAAAGTGTCTCAGCTCCACATGCGGGGAGGACGGCTCCGGCATTAGTTAGGCTGCAGGACACACCCAGCTGGCAGAACAAACATGAGCACTGTCATTGTGTTTGGCATCTGAGATGATAATGAAGTCACACAGTTCTGACCAAGTGTACAGGAAGTAACATCAGCAAAACCTGAGCAGTAGATTTAGTTCATTTAAATCTACTTGTAATATCAATTTTGATTGGACATTTAACTAGGTTGTATTTCAAAAAAACATTTTGCTGCTTGTTATTAATATAATGTTTAATGGGGGTGGCTATGGGTCAGGAGGTAGAGCAGGTTTGCATCAATCAATGTTCAATTCCTGGCTCCTTCTGTCATGTGTCAAAGTGTCCTCGGACTAGATGCTGAACTCCCGAAGTTGCCCCGGTGTGTCAAGCCAGCTGCATGGCAGCTCTGCCATCAGTTGTATGTATGAATGGGTGAATGAGAAGCAGTGTAAAATGCTTTGAGTACCATTAAGGTAGAAAACTTTATCTAAGGGCTGAGTATTTTATGATTGAAACAGTATTACTTAAATGTATACTATAAGTCCAGTAAAATAATCAGAAATGTGTAATGTAACACAGATTTGATCTACTGCATGTTTCCTTTAACAGTGCTACAAGTGTTTTCAGCATTCTTTTCATCAGTCCTTTTTAATAAAAATTTGATAGTGTGCAACAAACAGGAGATAAAAGGAGAATAACAAAACTTGCTGGAAGACTTGAATTAATTAAAAACGCATGGAATAAGCTACTAATTTGGGGTTGCCTAGATGGCCTAGGGGGAGAGACATCAAAGAACTAGAGGCGATGAAGGCCAACTGTTGGGTCCTCTCACATTCCATTAGTCTGGGCCAAAAAGTGGCACTTGAAAGCGGAAGACCTAGCGCTGCGGATACAATCTGACAGTCAGTTTTTTCTTTCCAGATTGTGAAAGTATTCTCGTACTGGATGTTCAGATGAGCCCCTTTAATTGCCCCTCTGAAAAAGAAGATAGTTAATCAGAGGAGGTTAGTTCCATGGTACAACTCACAAATCCGTAGCTTAAAGCAGACATCGTGAAAGCTTGAAAGGAGGTGGCGCTTCACAAATTCAGATGAATCTTGCTTATCCTGGAAAGACAGTTTAATAATGTATTAAAAAGCCCTCTGTAAAGCTAGAACCACATATTATTCCTCATTAATTGAGGCAAATAAGAACAACCCCAGGTTTCTTCATAGCTCTGTTGAACCTACGATTCCCTTATCTCTCAGCAGCGATGACTTTATGAATTTCTTTACAAATAAAATT
>JAUMHL010000030.1:1317468-1352217 GCA_032362345.1 Sandelia bainsii
AAGAAGCGTTTCTTCTTCACAAATCTACTCAAGTAAAAGTAAAAAGTATGGTGCAGTAAAACTACTCTTAGAAGTACCAGTGTTCTGGACTGGTAGTTTAGACTTGGTTCAACTTGCAGACCTTCTGACAACCAGTTTGCTTTCCACAGAGAGCCAACACAGAACCATGTCATAACATATCTATACATACATCTGTATACATCATTGTTTGTTGCTCTTGGCTTTGCAAGTCCACAGTGGCATCCAAACACAGCTGGCCCACAGCACATTTGTACTGCTCGTAATGATTACTGTGGATTGTTACAATTACATTCATTAAGAAATTACATAAAAGTATGTAAGATGTTAATGTTAGCCTTAGCTACTAGCTAGATAACTAAAACTGGTTCCTGATATTTTGATTGCTCTGAACCAGACCTCAAACTGGCTAGGTGGAAACGTACCAGTCACCAAGCGTATTTCTATATCCAGCTCCTGGTTTATCCAACAAGCTGACTTACTAATCACTTTTCAATGTTTAGATTTTTACCACTTAAATCACCCAATTTTAATGCCATTCTTACCATTAAAGTAGTGGTAAAGTGGAAAAGAACACATATTTAAGTGAACAAGAATGAATCCTAATGACTGGTGATCTCATGACCCTATTTATATAGATGAAGTCTTCCATCAAACCCTTACATGATTACAAAATGTTTTTTCAGATAAAAACTACTTTGGTAGATTCATTTGGCCACCTTTCCTTGACGGAACCAGTTCAGACCAAATGTCTTTTTATCTCTTTTTTGATTTGCCCTCCTGGTCAGACCTTGGTCACTGTGATGGGAACCCTCACTGAACTCTGATCTCTTAAACTGTGTCGTGATTGAGGCGCTTGGTTGTGCTGCATTTAAAGGCAAGTGAGTCGACAGGGTTTTCAGGTTTGATTTCACGTTCCTCACTACCTGGTCATTCACTGCCTGGACACTCCATGGCCAGAAAGGTTTCCCTTACAAATTGGTTACATGCAACCCACAGCTTACACCCCAGCACCTCTCCATTTTTTATGATGAGGTCTTAATGAGGGAACCAGCTCCCTGCAAAGGCACTGTGCTGTAGTCATTTGCTTATGCTGACTGGGAAAAGCTAATTATATAATGTTGGACAGTCAGTTGTAGATATGCTCAGTCAGCAAAGATGTCAAAAGCCAGACAACTAAAGACACATGGGTAGAGTACTTGACAAATATAAGAACATCAATCAGTAAGTGTTAAGGACAACACATTGACAGTCATTAATTACTGTTGATGCTTCTCAAGAGCAATATCATCCTTTTAATTATCGTCTTTGTCTAATTAACTATCATCATTATCATGAACATTACCGTATCTCATCATTAGCTGATTTACAGTTTTGAGGCCTGTGCCAGTACACACAATAGGTACTGTATACATCTGAAAACAGCAGTACTCCCACATACTGAATTAGTGGTTTGTGATGACTTGTGGTTTGTGTGTTTTATTTCCAAAACTTAAATTCTTTATTTTGGCAATGCAAAATTAGTGTCGTTTTACATTGCCTTTTCTTATGCCAGTAGTTCAATTTCTTCTTTCTCTGTTTTGGTGAGATTTTTTTTGGTCGTATCTTCACATCCTGGGAGTTTCTTAATCTAGTATCTGTGCTCCTCCTGCACATGGAATCAATAAGCAGCTGAATGACATTAGTATGGATTTGATTTGTGTAGTCAGTGATGTCATAGGCCGTGTTTCATGCATGTCAGTCTGCAGGCTAGACTGTAGGAGCCCAGCAGGTCTCAGTGACAGCATAATTAATAAATCTAGCACAGTTAATTCTGTACTGTTTCAGATACTAAGTACTTTCAGACTCTGTTTCAAAAGCAGTGCAAGGAAAGGAAATTAAGGTGTAGCCTTTCAACAGTGCGACCCCAGCTGCAGCTGTAATTGCCAACCTTCAAGATGTGTTATGGTCGATAATGGTGAATATATTAACTTGCTAGTGTCTTAGGGATGGTTATGTTGGTCAGTCAGTTGGTGCATCTATCCAACACTTTGGTCCTGAGTTTTTCTTAATAAATTCAGGCCATCTTATCAATCCATATTCTGTAAAGAGGCTCCACATCACTGTCAGATCCAGTGATGTCAGATCCAAAAGGCATGGGTCGATGGGTATTTTGTGTTTGTGTGTTACTGTGCTAAAGCAGGCTTTTGTGTGACAGTGCATGCTCTGTGTATTGGTAGTCCTATACATATTAAATGTGAAAAGACAGAACTTGACAACTGAGAAAATGTTCTGTAGTCAAGTCTGTCTGTTTTAAAGTCAACAAAAGCATTATAATTACAGGTAAAGTATTGTCAGTCAGTTCAATCAATTGCTAATCTAACCCAGAGAGTGTTTTAGTGAACAGCAGGTCAGCTGAATAAGCAAACAAGAATTAAAGATACATAATTAAGGTGTATTAAGTGAGCAGTTCTGTCTTTGAAATTCTACGGGAAATAAACTAAAATAATAAATAAAAAGCTACTGTATTACTAAATGCAATGCAACATGAAAACTCCTAAAGTAATTTCTTCTGTTAAAGTAATTAATTAGGCTGCATTGCTACATAAGAGTAAGGCTTTGAGTCATTGTTTTGACGCGTATAAAACCGATTTCCGACTTCATAATGGAAATATGTCAAGGAGGGAATGTGTGTTGTGTGTGAAAATATTCATTGTTGTAGAGCTGCAGTGTTATGAGATAGAACCATTTTCAGCAGCTGAACTCTTGTGGCTGTGCAGCTACAGTTTCTCTGATGTGCGATTCTCTGATATCTCTTTGCTGAAATTATTCAAAAAGGCCAAATGTGTGCAGTTATTTCAGACCTGGCTGGTTAATTTTTTTTGTCAGCACAATACAGCAATGCCAATTGCTGCACAAACTGTATTCAAATCATGCCCATCGAGCTACATACTGTGGATTAGCTTATCTACATACATATGTAGCACCTGAGATCTACGTGAACATGCCACACAAATATATTTCAAGTAGTGGGAAATAAATGCAATGTGCCAATTTTCTATGACTTCTCTGAATTTACTTGTCATTTTTAAAACCTGAAATAGTTGTGACACCAAATGCATGCTTTATTCTGATCTCAAAAGTCAAATTGCTGCCAATAGGCAAATTAAATATGGACTCATACAGACATGACAGTTATTAACCTAGGAAACGCACAACACAGCGGATGCATACAGCTGACAATAAAACTAATTTCCATGGTGAACAAAGGCCATTTTAACTTGTGGATAAAGTCTGTCTGTATGAATCAATGAAATGAACATAAGTGGGAAGAATTTGAGCTGAGTTCCCACTTAGACAGTAACAGAATGTGCTGCAGCCGAGGCTCATCTCTTCTGGCCTTGTGCATGTACTGTATGTGGCTGACAGGCATTGAATACACCAGGCTTTGCCACTATCTATCATATCTTATTGTATTCTAACAACACATTGTTAATCAAATACCTGAGTAAAGCTGAGCTCCTGCAGAGAAAAGGTTTTGTGGGGTAAGTATTAAATATCACAAGATTTTATTGCTCTCCTTTCATGCAGATTCACAAGGTTGCGGTGCTGTTTCCTGATGTGGTATTTAAGCCTTTGCGCAGTATTCCCAGCCTCGTGTGCCTCATGCAAATGTTATCATTTGCAAAGGCGCCATTTTCTTGGGGCACAATCACCAAAAGGGTGCAATTTCAACAGACACCTGCAACCATGGGGGTGCTCTTCTACAATATCACTTCTATGGCTGGTCTTAGAGGATAAGAATAAGGATAAGCGATGCATATTATTTAGGTTGGAGGACTTGTTGGTCTCTGGTGTTTCCGTCCTTCATACATCTGCCACTTCCTTACGACTCGCATTCTTTTAATAAATGTAGCGCTTCATTAATTTAAAAAAAGAAGCATTAAAAAATGATCAAGCCAGACAGGGTTGTATAAGAGCACAACAAGACAGACAAGAGTACAGACTGAGAAAAAGGCTCCAAAAAGCTTTTTGAAATGACACTCATATAGACGACTGAGCCTACAATAACGCTTTTCTCTCTTCTTCACATGAAGATGATTGGTGTGACTTGACATGGCACCAGTCTCCTCTGTCCCTTTTTTAGATTGTTACCAATAACCAGACAGTGCTGAAAGACACAGCTATTGTGCCTTTCTGACCAGTGATATTTGCATCCCCGCTCAAGTGTTCCATAGAAGGGTGGGTATGTTGAGGCAGAAACTGAGATGTGGGTGTCATTTCAAATGTCATCGCACCATTTGCTGCTTACTGTTAAATGTATGCAAAGGCCTGCAATCTGTTAGCTTTTACAGGGCCTCAGGACAATTAATGCAATGTTCTCGATCTGCAAATAGAGGAGAGCTGTCATCCCCTGCATAGATGTCTGAGCACTGTTTTGCTGCTGAATGGGAGATAGGTCCTTTATGATTGCTATGAAAGCTGAGCTCAGCCTTCCTCTTGAAAAGACAAATGCACAGAAAAAGAGAGAATTTACCTACCCCTGGGGAACAAAGGAAACTACAAAATCACTTCTGTTTTTCAGGGGCTCCTTTTGACAAGAACACCCAAGCCAGATTCTTAAAATAGAAAGTTAACAGCTCATGTCACTCAGCTGCTGACAAGCAGAGGATAAGAAACCTTGCTATAATCTCTGTGTGTTGTATCTGAATCCCTAAACAGGCTCCTGAGCAGGGACAGGACAAACTACAGTGGCAGGGCATTTATGGAAGAAGGGGGTTCTACAAGCTACTAAGTGGTTCCTATCTGCTTTGGAGAGCCGGCTCTTAGTGCACTCTGACTCATGCTGACACATGCACTTCAGCAACAAAGCCCAGAAATGTGGTTTCAGTGAATAAAGTGCAGATTGGATAGCCTGTGATCCTAATCAACTGTTTAATATGTGCCAGTTCACCTTTTTTGCAATGCTAAACTGTTTGGGCTTTGTGTTAAATAAATCTCCTTTCACGTGGTCCTGTGTAGTGTTTGGTATTGTTTACAGATATAGTACCACTATCTGCACACTTCTAAAATGTTTGGAGCAGGTGCAAAACGAGATAGTCTCGCCATTTTGAACAGTAGAGTAAAAAGACATGTATTCATATTCTCTTAGTTCTCTGAATATAAGTTGTATTGAGTAAAATAATCACCATGAAAAGTTCTGATCCTTGAATAATGAACCTGAACCTGACAAAGGGCAGGGATATACTTGATTTTTACCAATGCATACACGTAGATAACGGCTGCATCATTTATTACGTCATTGTTCACATATTTCCCCACATACTTTGTCTGGATGATTTGAAATGTGATCCACTAGGTGGCAGACTTGGGGATAGGCATCCCTGACCGGAAAAAAATTTTCTTCCTCGTGAACTTCAGTTTTTCGAGAAGCCAAGAGGGTAATGTTGAGATCATGGCAGAGAAAACAGCTACAATGATGGCAGATACGTAGATGCAGGTAGTTGCAAAAAAGCTCAATAAGTTTTTCCCCAACAGTTTTTGCTATTGTTCTCACCATTCAAATCTGCTGCTGAGATCTGCCCCATGTGGGATTGCATCTTGTGTATGGGTGATGTTAATTTCTGACAGCGTGCACAGCACAGAGTATGCAAGGTCGCCATAATGCACATGCAAACACATAGTTTAAGGCAAGTATGTTCCCAGCCTAAGGCGTCAGTTTTGTTTGGCACAGTAGAAGGTGAAATGATGCCAATCCAGCAACACACTGCGATCTGCTCAGAGCCGATCCACAGTTCCGTGCACTGGAGTGAAAGCACATCCATCCAAACATCTCTAAATTGCCTTTATTCATCTCTTACCTGTCTTTCCACTTTTGCTACCATTTACAATCCTCAACCAGCTCCCAATTATGACATTATCCCCACAAGACAGAAAAAAGATAAACGAGTGACTTTTACAAGCTCCGTGATCCAAAACATCGACTCTGACGAAGAATATTGCAACTGGATTATGTTTTCTTGTATGATGAGGACATGTGGTAAATTTATAAAAATGGCAAGTTGCAAATATGTTGATATCGAACATATCAGTAAACAAATGCAGTATATATTTTCTGCCTATTAAAGTACAGCTTCCAGTTGCTGTTGCTACAGCATTATTATGGTTTTTTACAGTTGTATTTAGTCACTCACACTACTTGGTTAAGGTTAGGAAAAGATTATCATCTAGCGTAGTAAAGACAAACTTCAGAAAAACAGTGACTTTCCTTGTATTGCATCATATTATATATGACTTCATCTTTTTGTTTTAAAACCGGTGTTCAAGCTTTACAACAGATTATGGTGGTGTGAGGAAGTCTCCAAACCTCTACCCTCAACTGACGCCCAGAACAGATTAATAAGCATATTTGCTGCTCTATTATTATCCAGTGTCTATTGTAATGGCCACATCGCAGAATCATTGGATGAAAACTACAATTACACCATTACGTAACCACTAAATCAAAAGAAGGCAAACCTCATTGACCCAGTTGTTTACAGGGCAGCGCCACAGTTCACATTCATTGTTTAACTCAACAATGTGCATGAACAGGCTGATATGAATGAACTAAATGGGCAGGAAGAAAACGTCAATGTGACCAACAAAATTCACCTCTGTCAGCAATGTAATATGTCATATCTATCTGAAAATGTGAAACTGTTCTGACCAATCAGAACAGAGTGGGTTGGGTGGAGAGTGAGGCTTAAAGACATGGGAGATTAAACGGGCCTTTTCAAGTGTCAAGGCCAAAGGAGCTATTGCATAAAGAGGCATTATAACATGTATTTGAACTTTTTAAACTTGAAAATCATATAATCTTGTATCAGTAGAGCCCAGAATAAAATCCTAAATTAAACATAATATTGCCACTTTAATAATACTTTTATCACAAAAACTGGATCCCATTTATTTGCTCAGTTGCTGCAGTCCATGTGACCGCAGAGTTATGGATGTCCTTTTTGTTGGCGCAGAAAACATGAACAACAGTTTAACATATCCCTTTTCCCATTCATACCTCCTAACACAAACAATAGAAAAATTAAATGTTAATTAACGCTGGATTGTAGCTGTTCTAATTAACACAGTTGTGTTTTCTTGCCAAGCATCTGTGCTTGTACAACGATCACATTGTCATTTTCTATGGCTGCGGAAGTGGTGCAGGAAGACAGTGACACTGGATGATGACACCAAATGTCAGACGTAATAAGTCTCAGTGTGATTCTGCAGTATGTGGGCTGTCAGTTTTAGACCTGTCTCCGGGCAACGGACTATTATTTTAGTCTACGGATAGACGCTTCACTCTGATGCTGCAGCCAAATAGCTTCGAACAACTGTGTGAACTAACTCTGCAAACATGTTCACAATACTCAAATACATGTGGCCTGTATGTTACTAACTTGGATACGACTACACTGCCTGTTTTCCGTCTTTAGACAGTGTGTGTTTGTCATACTGAAACCGATGGTACATAACTGGTGAGGTGGCTTCACTCTCTGAATCCCAGGAGCATTCCCTGCACACAGTTATTTGATTTGTTCCTGTGGCCGCAGCTTAGTCCTGCCTAAGTGCTGCACAGAGGCATATGGCCAGGCTTGTGTGGGCCTAATTACAGGCATTATCTCATTCACTATTGTAAGGGACTGTTGTGCCATCTTCCATTTATTTAATTAGGCTTTTCACATATTGGAAAGGCCCAGTTTGGGCTGAAAATGTAACATATGGGTTGAGAGAACGTAGACTTTGGGGGTGTTGTAGTGTATTAAAAATATATTCTGCCTTTTTTCTGATGTGGAGCAATTTGTCAAGCAATTAGTCATACTAATTAAATTTTTGTAGCGCTAATCAAACGAATATGCTAAAACATTCTTTACATTGCCAGTCTGCTGTCTGTTCCCATTTAACGTGATGGCTTAAAAGAGCCTCCTACTCCTGGCTTCCACTCCACTTGATCACCTCATTTGCATTTTATATTGGTAAATCAAATTAAGCACCCATAGCTTTTAACATGATTGACTGCGGCCAGGGCTGCTCAGATGGGACTTTTTCTGCACAGAAAATTAGACCAATTTTAATGTGCAGAGCAGAGAGCCTGGGTCCCCTCACATTCAGCAGATCGCATTCACTCAGCTAATTAAAATGATTTTTCCCCCTTTTTGTCTGTGTTTGCCAAGGGGCTTTGATTGATTTGCCCACCTGCTGTTTTACTGTACATCTAGTTTCCCTGCTTTTTCCCCAGTGGAGCCCTCATCTCACACTGCAGCTCTGCTACTATGCATGTTGTGCCCATCAACTTAGTCAATGACCAATCAATAAGCCTCAGTTTTCCCTGTTTACCTCCTGATAATACATTTTACTAAATGGTATTGACATATGGACACATCTGCAGGGTTATTGTAGACATCTGAAAATAAACTGTGTATCACTTGATTATGGCGTTGCACAGGCAATTATGGGACTTATTCAATTCAGTTATTCTTCATGGATAACTGCAGAATCAGTCCTTAATCAGGCATTTAACAAGTGTGTGATGTTGGGTTGAGCCAAAAGTCACCTGGTATGTCTAGATTTTTACTGCATATAAGTAGATATTGCACTACTCTACCATCCTTAGAGATAACATTATAGCTATATTGTACACATGGGAGGGGTGGGGGTATGTTAGCAACTTGGGTGTAGTTTACATAATACAACTTAAGGGACACGGATGTTAATGGTGGATCCCAGAACCAAATACCAAATGAGTAGAATTAAGGCTGGCTATTGATATCAGTACTTTGTGTGTTTGCCTTTATTTTCTATTTTTACAAAAACATATCAGCATTTAAAGCTTTAAAGCAAAATCAGATGAGTAAACAAGCATTCAGTGCTAATCAAACATTACATACTTCATTCATCATGTGCAGAAATATCATTTGAAAGGAAATGTAACTGTATATATGATTTAATAATTTAACTAGGGAAATAGATAAAATTGTCTAAGCAGCACAAAACCAAATTGACATAACTAAATTTAATTAATTTTACATCCCTAATATGACTATGCTATAGTCAAACTTTTTGTTGTTGCAGCAATTCCAGCACTAATGAAGGATCACAGCTGTGTAATTCAACTTCTACAATAACAACTGCTGTATAATAATTAGGCTCTATTAAAATTCTTGATACAGCTGATAGAAAACTGAATCTCATTTCTGATGATTGTAAATTTAAATTCATTATGTCAGCCAAAAGTGTATGCACTCACTTATAGAAAACAAATAACACACTTATTTGGAGAGAGAAATAAAAGTTATGGAGCTGGGAAACACAGCGAGGAGGAGACAAAATGCTGTTCTTTAAGGAGTATTCCCACTGGGAATAATAGGTGCAGCACAGTGCCGGCTCCAGGCACTTCCCCGGAACGCGACAGTCAGCTTAATTGCAGCTTTTAGGATCATTACTGCTCCCATGTGAATGTCAAAATGGACAAGGCTAGTGGGCCTTTGACAAACAGGCAACCACCACCCACCGGCCTGCAGTCACAAGGGGCAAGCCCATAACCAAGAGAAAAATACAGGCCTTGTTTGTTGTCCTCTAGGCTTCAAAATGCTACAGAATAGATAAAGAAAAAAATAAAGCTTTGCTGTCAAACATTTCTTATATATATATATATATATATATATACGTATATTTACTATAGTGTGTGTGCATGTGTGTGCGTGCATGCATGTGTGTGTGTGCATGCATGTGTGTGTATCCTCTCTTTTACACCTCCGACCTCTGCAGACTCCAGTTGTCATGGCTGCGAATGGCTCATTACAGATCCACTAGTTGAGGAGCCCATTCATCATTGAAGAGCAGAAGCTAGCATCCAACTCAAGAGCTGGAGGGAAGTGGCTCTCCAAGAGCCTTGGCCTCATCCCTACAATCATCCAATGAGGTCTTCTATTGAGCGTCGATCCTCATAGTGTAGAATATAATGTAAAGTACTCCTTTAAAAAAAAAAAGCCATGTCACAAGTCTTTATTCTGTCGTAATTCTGTCATTGATGCCTCACTTAAGATCTTCTTAGCTGTTGTTTCACAGCTCTACAAATTTATAACCAACGGTCTGAGGGATTATCTTCTTATTTTAGTCAAATATATGCAGTATGTATTATATATTTTAGTCAAATGTACATTTGCAGTTACAGAGGTCAGTATTTTTATTAAGTTTACTGGTATGTAATTTGTCAAGGATAATTTAGAATCCTTATCTCAAATACACAAAATGTAAATGTGTAAAATGCTAAATAAATATATATTTTCAATTTATAATGTGTGCATATGAATGTGTGTTCTATTGACTAACCCTCATATATCTGCTGGTTGCACTAAATTTAGACTTGAATTCCTATGATTATGTAGTGTGGAGGTTGTGTTTGTACAAGCTTTAGATCTTACATACCAGTATAAGACAAGTGTTAAGAGAAAAATTTAGGGAATATGCCTTCTAGCTGTGTGTGTGTATATTCATTGTATAATTAAAACCACATCAGTGAGCCCCACTGTTGCACTGGATGATACGTTCCTTCACACGCACACACACACACACACACACACAGACTGTGCTGTGTTCATTACCTGAAATACACACTTCAGCACTAAATGTGTATTCACCTGCCTGAGAATAATCCCCAGCAAAAGCACTTTTTCCTTTGAATCACATTTGATGCTAGCGTGACCAATCTCAAAATTTCTGCCCAGACCCAATGCACTCGGGTATCAGTGGGTCCTGTCGGGTTCGGTTCAGGTGTCCACCCTCTAAACCGCATACAATATCTGTGAGCTAGTTATAAAGGTGTCCTCGTGGTCTTTTATAAATTTCTTTTTACGTGTTTCATTGTAATCTGCTTTTATTAACACTGTGTAAAGCACTGAGTTTAAAATAAAACAGCAATAGTAACAAAGATAACCCAATCGAAGTGTATGATTGTAATGTTACCTCTCACTGGTGGTACTGAGCAAATGATTTTTTTTCATTCTTTGTGAACAATGGCTAAGTTGTGGAGGAAAAAAACAATACTGTCTGAAAAGAACTGTTTTCTGTCACTTAGAATGATGGGGGGCAGAATCAATTTCCCGGTGTGATATGCATACCAGGTAAGAGCCTTTTCAATGATTTTCCAGTCAAGCTTGTTTTGGTTTCCAGTGTTGTTATGCCAATTTCAGTGGTGACCCTGAGCACGCAAATCCAGCCTATCAAAACAAGGAAGGTCAAAACTCTCAGGTGTTGTGCCTGTCTGAGTGCTTTAAAGCCAAGTGCGTTATCGTTTTCACCCAGAGAGAGGCTGTGATAGGAGCAGAGGATGAAGGTTAGCAGACAGCACATCACTTGGAGTGCTTTAAAGCCATACCTGATGCGTTTTGTAGCGCTGCCACTCTGCCTTCTTTTGCACATTCATACGAGAAGAGCGCCATGTTGTCGTGTTGTGTTCCTTCTACTGAATCAGGTGGAAGTTCAGATTCAGCCTCTACCAAAACTCACATTTTTCTGCTAAGGTGTTCTCCAGCAGCAGCACAGACGGATGAGCAAACGGCTCAAGCAGACCATTGCTGCCTTGGAGACGGGTGGGGGGGAAGCCACTGCGAAGGCACACTAACACTGTACGCCGTGTGGGCGGCTGTCCCGGGGGGAGATAAATAATGCCAGCCAATTGTCAAATTGCAGCTGATTGCTGAGAGCAGCACATTCACCTGTTCTGTGCAGAACATTTTGAAGGAGTTAGCTAATAGGAGCACAGGAGCATGTGAAGAAAAGTGTGGAGTGTGGAAAAAAAAAGGCAAAAGCTGAGGAAATGTTCTAATGTGGAAAGAGCAACTACAAGGCCTTGAGAGGAACATCTCAGTCCTCATCCTACTAGACTTGACATTCAGATGAGCTTAATTGGCACAACCATAATTAAACAAAGGCCAAACCAGGCTGTAAAAGTTACATCAGTATAAACCTTTAGAAAGGTGACACATGGGTTGCACAGTACTCCTCTATGTATACATGCATTATACATCATTTACTATCCCACAGTATTCAGCTACATTACTATAAATCTATTAAAGAAAAACGTTTTTTTATGTAATAATATTATCAAACATAATTTAACAGTGTATTGCAATGATACATTTATTGTGAACATACAAATATCTGATTTTAATCTCTTGCAGCTAAGTTGTAGGTCCTTGTAGGACATCCTTTACATGATGATTTGACAATTTGAGCTAGAATAGTGGAGAAAATGTTGTTACAAACTGAATGATAAAATCCAAGAGATAGATCAAATTGTACAAAACTGCTAAAGCAGTGAAATAAATATGTGGCATGGAGATTTTAGACGTCCCCATTGTGAACTATATATTTAAAATACATTGCAGATGTTATTTGGATCAAGGAGTTGACTGTGAAGACTATGTCCCTACTCCATACAACATGCTGTCTAGTGTAATATATGGTTCAGACCTGCTGACCTTCTGGTCATGAGCCCCTTAATCAGCCTGCAATGTCTGTCCTGAGTACATGTTGAATTGGGGCACCTCCAAAATCGGGTCTTCCCTGTGAAAAGAAGTGTCTCATTAAATATGCATAGGCATTGTATATTAATTTTGTCTTGTGTGAATAGGCGGTAAGGTTAGAAGACAGCCAGTGGCTGCTGTTAAAGACAATCATTAATTGATTAATGCTGACGACTGTCGTTCAGTGCAGCTTCTGCCATGTAACACAGACTGTCCTTAATCATATCTGCATCTGAAATAAGATCGTACTGAGGATATCGGTGGACAGTGTGTGAATGTAAACAGCGTGTAGCAAGTAGTTTATGTGTGTGTAAAAGAGACCAACCCAGGTATATGCACACCATCCACCCCAGCGACCTCCTCGCAAGTCACCTTCTGAGAGTTCTGTTCTATCTGTAAATGTAGCGCTTCATTAATTCAAAAAAATATGTTTCACCACAACATGATCATTATGTTCGCTACAAACATAATCACAGTTGCAGTTTAGTTGTATAGGAACAGAATTTTTCGGAGACAGGGTTGGAGAGAGAGTCAGTCAATGCACAGTCAAAAAAACACATTTAGTGAATCTTGTCACTGTACATAACTGCATGGCTACAGTGAAAAATTAAAATGCCTACTGAGTTGGCAGTTGTGGCCCACTGCCTCTCTGAGATAGTGATTAAGGTGTACCTCTGTTTAATTTTTAATACGAGTTATCTGCTCTGGACATCAACCAGGAAGGTTAAAGTAGAATTAGGTGTTTCCAATGCTTTTCAAACTGATAACAAGGTTTTCTTTCTAGACGCACAAGCGTGTGTGTTTATGTATGTGTATGGTGTGCCGTTCTGCTATAAAGGAAAAAAAGCATTGTGTAAAATGTGTGGATGTGCAGAGCTCTTTAATCTGCTTCATGGTGTCATACACTCCACAGGGCTTTCCAAAAATAGCATGTAAAAAATCTTCAACCTTTCTTACATGGTAGCGATATTTAAGTTAAGCGTCCTTCCTTCTTTGCTGTGGTTTGTATGTGAATACAAAGCCAAATAGATTGGGATATGAAAATAGGCTTCACCATTGAAATCTGAACTAAGACTGTTCTATTCCAGTCTTTTCTTATTGTCAAAAAGTCTCAAGAGTAATTTACTTACACAGTAGGTCACTGTCTTATTTAAATACCCCATTCGCTGGGGACTGTTTTCAGCGGCAGATTAATACACATTTAGTGCCACACTAAGGTGTTTTTATTTCAAATCCATTTTAGTTACATTTTATTTATACAGTACCAAATCACAACAAAAATCATCTCAAGGCAGTTGACACAGTAAGGTTAAGAACTTACAGAATTATAAAGGAAAACCCAGCAAATCCCCTTTGAGCAGCACTAGGTAACAGTGAAGAGGAAAAACTGAAAAATGGAAGAAACCTCCAGCAGAACCAGGCTCAGGGTGGGCGGCCACCAAGTGAGACAGAGCAACAACACTGGGCAGTTGGACAGGGTCAGCAGCTGCACACTGGAAAGGTACAGCTCCAAAGCTGGGGATACCTGTTGAAAGGAGCAAAGACAGTGGAAACTGGATAATTGGAAGAATCATAGCTATAGGGGAAAGAACACAAAAAGTTAATAACATGCGGTGGTGCTATGTAAATGCACGGACAGTTTGGGTCTGATGGGACCTGTTGACAAGCAGAAAAAGCAGGAAAATATAAGACCTATTTAAAATATAAAATAATGATCATATTCAATAAAATTATCTTTCACTATTGGTCTAAGCAATATTACATCAAATTACTAAATTAGGAAGACTGGAATGTGTTTAAAATCACATTGTACGCTTTACTGAATACATCCTTATAAATATAGCAGGAATTAATTATTTCTCTCTTATGAGACTGTACAGATATTTATAAGCCTCTTCCAAAGAAAGACAGGAGAACCATTGTTTTTAGAATGAAGCTTGCCCATTAATTTTCTTCTCCTGGTTTAACATTTCAGACAGACCCTAGTATAAAACACTGCATCTCAAAGCATTTTCAAATAATCATGCACAAATGTGACTTCTTCTTCCATTAAAAGACCACTCTGCCAATTTCCCATCTTATTTCTTTGTATTTTCCCATTGTGGCATTCCAAGAAACTCTGTTATACTTGTCAGTGCTCATTCTGACACGCAGCACCTCTCAAATCCAACAGAGCAGTTTCCGTGCAGCCTGGTCAGCTGGCTTTTGGGGGCACTGGTGACTGAGCAGACAAGCGATGGATTTGTGTTGCCTTGGTTTCTGAGATGCTATCTGTGTTTGCTTGCTCTGTGATTGCTTTATTATTAGCAGGAGATCACAGAGGGCTCAACATAAAACTTTAATAAAAACATTACAGAGAAGGTGACCCATGCTGTGGAACAGATGGGTCTGTGTTAGTCTGATGCAGACAGCTTTGCGTACACAGTGTTCACTAATCTGGGCGACTTGAAAGGATAGCATATTAATAAAGGTGCCACCTGCGTTGGTTGCCTTTGCTATAAAGATTGTACCGATGTTATTTAAGTGTGTACAGTTTAAAAAAACTATTTAACAAAAGTATGGTGCTATTGTATAGCATCAAACCCCTAACTGTTTTTTTTTTATGTGGTGATTTCACATTTAGAACACCACTAAGACACAGATGAAACAAATAATCATTTTTACCTAGTCTGTTTGGTCCAAATCAAAATAGCAGGAGTGAAAAGTTCGGCGGACCAAGGTCCAGACCAAAGAAGCAGAATTTGGTTAAACGAAAAGCGGTCCAGATCAAACTGAACCACAGTTCAGTTCATTTCTAGTATGAAAATACTTGGACCTTTGGACCAATTAGAGGAATGTGATGCAGGCTATTGTCACCCCTTAAACAACACAAGAAGAAAAAAATAGATATATATTTCAAATAAAAATTTAAAATGTACCTGGAGAGAAGAGGAAACTAGATATGTAATTGCAATTTGGTCCAAGGAAAAAAAAATACACAACCTCAGTACTCGAGAAAAAGTACTTGCCCAGAAAAATACTCTACTACAACTAGAATTAGCCTTTAATTTTCTAGTGACAGGAGGTTAATGCATAAATGATACATCAGGATTTTATTAATATATGATGTTTTCGAGTCTAATCTTGCAAAAAGTTATAAGTAACTAATGATGTTAAAATGAATGTAGTGGAGTAAAAGTACAATATTTTTCTCTGATTTGTAGTAGAGTAAAAATAAAAGTAGCATAAAGTGGAAATACTCCAGTAAAGTACTTCAAAATTGTACTTAATTACAGTACTTGAGTAAATGTACTTAGTTACTTACCACCTCTGGAAAAAATACCTAGGATTGTGGAAATGTATAATGATTTTTCTGAGAGAATGGGAGACAGTGTGTATGAGAGGGCAGGAGAGCCACTTAAAAGTCAAGAAACATCAGCAGCGCATCAAAGAGTCTGTGTAGCCAATGACAGCAGAACATACAGTAAGTATGCCATGCAAAGTACTTTAATGTCCTCCCAAAACTGCAATTTGAAGTGAAAACAAACTGGATCAAATGTATATAAATTCTGGACTTT
The DNA here is from genome assembly GCA_032362345.1 of Sandelia bainsii. Classification (NCBI taxonomy): domain Eukaryota; kingdom Metazoa; phylum Chordata; class Actinopteri; order Anabantiformes; family Anabantidae; genus Sandelia; species Sandelia bainsii. The sequence continues at coordinate 1,333,589 of JAUMHL010000030.1, forward strand.
CAGGTGAGTGGTTACCTAATGTGTTGCTGATATTGTTTTCCTTGGATGTCAGGACAGATCAGTGTCCCCTGGTTAGGTGCTAAATACTCATTCTATCAGCCAGTCTATCACACTGATCCAGAGCTAAACCTACTGTATACGGTGTATTGGATGGGTTGGGATGACATTTTGCCTTTTATTCACCCATTCACACACACACACACACACACACACACACACACACACACACACACACACAGAAACTGATGCTACCATAAAAATTATTGTGGTCATCTTGACTTTACTTCTAGTGCCTGGTAGGCTAAAATATTCAGCTGCACAATATCTGAATACAGGAACATTTTAGGGAATATGCTTAATAAGAAATAATAATGAAATAATATGAGAAAATTAAGAATTAATTTTATTTACTTATTTTAAGAAGTTTTAAGTCAAAATGTAAGTATATTATGAGTTAATTTCTGACTAAAGAAATGTGACCATATTGTGAGCTTTCTTGGCAACACAGGGCTAAGGGCAGCACAACTGTCTCCAAATCCACCCCACTCCTTCGCCCTCCTGCTTCATTCATTCAAAAAAACACTCTGCAGCAGAACATAACGTATTGAGTCCATTACATTTCCTGCAAAAATTGCATTTGCAGTTTAGCTGCATGGGAAAGTAATTTTTAGGAGATAGGGTTGCTCAGCCGCTGATGTTGAAAGTCAGCCATGTATTCAGTTCTCTGAAAGATGGACATGAGCTCTTTAGTGTTTCTGAGCATACACTGAAAACTGAAGTGTGAGCTTTCAGCAGCAGCTCTTGTCCTCTCAAGCATCTAAGCCGAGCCTTCCTCCATGTCCACTCTTTCTAATCTCCTGAGTTTCACTAAAGGATAAAGGACCTTAAAGCAAGGGATTGGCTGGGGGCTCAAGAGGTCAGGAGGCCACCAAGACAGAGCACTTTGTATGAAGTGACTGTCATTAACCTTTGATGGAGTGTTTAAGATCAGTCAAAAAGAAAGGCCATGATTATGTTTTTTAACTCTTGATCTGAATAGAAAACTGAACAGGAAGCAAAACATTTTTTAATAATGTCAAACTAAACAAAGCAGAACAACCATTGCAAGAGCAGCCGGGCACTTTTTACTGGACATCTCTGTGACCATGAGGCCAAGTGTCTCATGATTCATCCATACCTTTTGGCAGTTTAACTTTCCAGCTGCAGAGTCATCAATATAGATTTTACATTTCTAGCCACAGCACTGCCAAAGCTCTACAATCAGTTTGTTACTTGTTTTGACCGTTACTTCATAGTCTGTATTTGCATGTAAGTTGGCTGACTAGTAACCAGAAGAACTGTATATTGCACCTTTAACAGCATAAGGAGGCTTGGTTCACCTTGAGCCTTTCACTATGAACATTTTAAATCAAATGATTTTATTGGAACAGGGAGGTGAACAGAATTGATAGGAGCAGTGTGGCCATCATTTAGTTCTTTACAAAGTTTGACGGGACACTGACTCTGAGTTCCCACTACTAACCTGGTGGGCTTTTGGGAGTCAGGCGCCAGATTTCTGGGAGGGTTAGTTCCCTTGCTCAATTCCCATCCTAATTCAATGTGGTCTCATCCAGAGGGCCCGCAATTGTTTCCTTTAGCCTGCCCAAGGTACAGTGCTGCTTTTGTTCCATCTCTCCATCAGCTCTGAATACAGTCCCAGAGCCAGACAAACCTGTAGGGTATGTTATCAGGACTCTTTGTCCTGGGTCTTAGCTTCCCCTGCCCAGATCCCCATCCATACAACAGAGGAGAGGCACCACTGAAGGGAAAGAGTCTGTCTCTGGGTTTCCTTTAGTCACTCAGTGGAGGCTGGACAAATACAGCTGACATGGATCCTGGCCATTTTCTACACATTTTCTACAAACTCTGGTTAATTCGTACACCTATCTGTCGACAAATTATGATTGTATTGTGCAATACTATACAGGTTATTTAACTCCTGTGTGGTACAATTCTATTAGAGTGTAGATTGATTTGAAAATGTTGGACTGCATCACCATGCAACAACAATCTAACTTTGGAAACAAGAAATGCAACCAAAATGTGAATTGTTTTGCCGTTGCTGCTTTGGATCTCATTTGTCATCATTTTGTAAATATAATGTAAAATCTTTTATCTGTTTATACCCAGGGGCCTTTTTTCTAATAATCTGTCCAAGGTTAACATACTAGGAAAGATGGCTGTTTTTGTAACATCTTAATGAACCTGTTATATAGTAAATGACTGTGAACTTTTTTGTATTAAACCTGACCACAGTCTTTCTCTTGCCTTAACCATTAGTGAGAGGCTAAACAGAACCATACTCATTCAATATGCTGCAGTCACTGTAAGTGGCAATTTTAATGGAAAATAAACATTAGTTTCAACATCTCTGTGACTTGCCAAATATGTAAATTAACATTACCTCATTATGTTATGTTATGTTGATGGAAAAAATAATCCATCAGCAAAATGTATGTGCTGATGCATATGTAATTTGTAGGATATGGGTTTGTATGTCAATGTTTCCTGTATTTGCTGGAAAAAGCCAATATCTTGATAAAAGTAACTAAATAATGAATGGTGACGTGATTACGGAGGTTAAGTCAGATTTGTAAGTAATATGGGTATTTGTCTAGCATGTTTAGCATGTCTTGCAAGAAAAAGTAAGTCAGCTATTTTCAACTTCCTGGTTTTCTGCATAAATTGTTCATGAAATGTGATTTGTTCTTCAAAAGTCACAAATACCAGCAAACACAATATTTCTAAGCTGATAAAATACAGTCATGATCTTTCATATTTTTACTGAACACACCCATCAAACATACAGAGTGATGTTGGAAAAATGTCAACACTAGGCATCTGATGTCATTAAATTCTAACTGTAGTTTGCAAAGGTCCCATCAATGAAACAAGAATGGAGGTGTGGATTAAAGCTACCTTGACTTGCAAATAGTTGTTACGTCTTACTTTTTCTTGCCAGTGAATTTCACGGATAAACTTTGCATCTGCTCACAGTTTTGAGTGTGATGAGGACTCTGTGTTCTTTGTCAGTGCTATCCATTGTGAAAACACAAAGAAGCAATCTTTTTTCAGAACACATTTATTTGTGTTTTTAGATTTGGAAAAATATTTTTCTTATTTTTCAGCATGTTGTGTTATTTCCAAATGCTGACCTATCGTAACATTGTAGCAACATCCTTTCTCCCCATTTGGAGCATTTGACTGCCCAACACAATGTGCTGCCCTGATGTTGCCCTGATCAACATTTCTCACCGTGCCAGTGTAATAATTGAGAATGATTTGTTCTTTGAGGCAAAGCTTCTCAGCCTGAACATGGTTAATGAGTCAGTCATTTCAGTTACTTCACTCCTCCACAAAAAATAAGAAGTAGATGGACTATTACTCAGACGGTGGAATCTGACACTTCACTTCCAGATAAATTCTCTGGGATTCACTCTTCTCTATCTAAGTTTGAGTGAAAAAGAAAACAAACTGGTGAATTATGGGGAAAGAACAGTAAGTGCAAGAGCATCACCTTTGACTGTGTTGAGGGCCGTTTGGAGCATGTTTGGTATTTTGCAGTTAGTCATTTGTTCTGCATTTGTGTTTGGCCACCCAGATAGCATCTGGATGTGGTCCACTTCAGGCAATGATGCGGCACTGCTGGCCTCCTTCTGGGCCAGACATAGTGGCCCACATGTAAACTAACAAATATGACCAAAATATTCCAAATCAAGTGTGCGCCACCTTTGGCAAAGATTTGGCACAGTTGGTTTGTTTGGTTCGTTCTTGGTTGATATATGGCCATGCTGTGGTCCAGGTCTGGCTAACAGGGGTGGTACCATGATTTCATGTAGTATGTGGGCCGGATGAAAGTGTTAAAGTGCAATTTTGTTGTCTGGGCTAATAAACCATCACTAGTGGCTGTGTGAATTATGACTCAAGTCTAAGAGGATCAAAGATGAAGAAACATGGAGTTGATATAAAACTCAACAAACCATGTGACCACAGGAGACTTCTGTTCCCTACCTATGGTTAACATCAGTTTTTCTTTGCCATGACCATAGTAATTCATAGTTTTAACCAAGTAGATATTCTGTAGACCATGCTGATCAAGAATCCCAAACTTTAACAGTAGTTAGTTTAACTCAAACCATCATATTTCCTGAAGTTATTTTTGTGCCTAAACCTAAACCATACCACACCCATTTAGCAAACCATGCAATTTATGCTAGCACTAACAATACACTCTCCAGCTCTCCTTCTCCCTGCTCTGATATGCTTTTCTACTGTCTGCCATGCTCTGCAGGGAGTCCATCAGGTATTAGTCAGCATCAAATTACAATAAATAAGAAGCTGCAAAACTTACTAATCCAGTAGAAATTAATTAAATTCTCTGACTGATTAGAAGGGCAGGCCTCACTCAAAAACATTTAGAAACAAAGATCCATAAAAAAAATATTTGAAAGTAAGTTACTTGCCATAGCTTTAAATGGCTATATAAGGGAGCCAATAAATTGACAGACAAGAGCATGCTGCTGTCTTGTCTGCTACTCTTGACTGAGGTTGTTGTGTATGACGGCTTCTGCTGAGACTGTATCTTTGTCATATGAAAAGTAAAAGTAAAAATGCATAAGAAAAGCAAACATATAATTGGTTCTGTGTGGGTGCACAGGAACACTGTACAGTGGGCTGATGACTTGCTCTGAGCAGAAGGCAAAATGTAGTGAATCTTGATATCAAAATTACAGTGCATTGCTGGATTGCCAATGACACTGTCTCCACTTCAGCTCTCCACATGGCAAGAAATGGAAAAACTAGACAGACAGGCACAGTGCATGGCATTTTCCTCAATGTAGCAAAAATGCCAGAGGCAACGCACTGGTATAAAGATAAAGCCCTCTTTCCTCTCAACTTGTTCTAAGCTTCCCTGTCTGTTTGAGCATGCTCTCAAATCTTGCAGATAGGTTCTACAAATATGTTTTGTGCTCACTCAATAGTTTTGTCATTTGTGGATTCATGGATGAGGTAGGTAGTGACTGATTTGTTGTCTAACTGTCTTCGAGTTGGTGATCAATTTAAAACAGCAAAAAACAAGCTGAGGTCTCACAGAAATGTTCAACACTGATGTTCAACAGTCTGAATCTATCAGGTACTCACCAGAACCAGAGTTCTCTCATTTGCCTTCATAGGTACTACAACCTCATGCTGACAGTAGTATACCCAAGGCTTTGAGTAGAAATTTCAAATTTTTTCAAGTTAGTCTTAAAACAATAGTCACGTGCCCATACGAATGGTGAAAGAGAATCTTACTTGCTGTAATCATTGCTCCTATTCATACAGGCCACAAAGAGATTGCTCCCTAAAGCCCTTTCATTGAAAGTGATGGGGGCAAGAATCCACAGTTCTTTTGGTATAAAATTCCCTCATTGTGTTTCCCCGTTGAGTTGCAGTTGAAGGAAAGTAACAAAAATGCTGCAATTTTGGAAGATACCCACTTAATGTGTCTCATTTGGAAGATTAAATCTTTTTATTGTATTCAGAAAGACATTTGAATACATAGAGAAACAACTATAGATCATTTCCAAATCAAGGGATCTGTTAAAGGCAATATAGCAGGAGGAATGATTACATCAACCAAAACCTGAGTTGAAAAAATCCAAGCCTATTCTCTAACCAAGTCAAAAATAAAGCTGTGGCAAAATGTCCTTGTTGAAAGGTAGAGGAAACTCCATCAACTGAGGAAAGATCTACATTGAATACAGCTGTTGCGACTTCCACCATTGCTAAATTTAGTCAATCGCTAACACAAAAAAATATTCACTGCAGTTAAATACTGCATACAAAACAGATCTTCATAAAACAAAGGCAACCTGAGCAAATACAAAATACATTATTTAATAATGATAATTGTATTTTTTGATGTAACGCCAACTAGGCCTTTGCCACTTTAGTTACTACATTCAAAAAAACTACCAGTATTTCTCAGGAGCTTGGACTCTACAGATCCATAGGGAGAGACACTATCTACAAATAGAGAAGACTGTGAACAATAGTGAACCTTCGCAGGAGTGGCCAACCTTCCAAAATTAGTCCAAGAGTATGACGACGACTGATCCAGTAAGTAACAAAAGATCCCAGGAAAACATCCAAGGAACTGCAAGATTCTCTCAACTCAATAAGGTCAGTTCTGATGACCCCGCTATCTGATAGATACTGGGTGGCATCCACGGGAGTGTGGTGAAACTCACAGCTAACCCAGACCAATTTGAAGGCTCATCTCAAATCTGCCACAACAAACCTACATGACTCTCAGAGCTTTTGTGAGAATGTTCTACAAAGTGATGAGTCAAAGTTGAACTGGTTGGAAATCATTCTTCTGAAATAGGGGCATATTTTTTTCACACCACTGTATATCATGTTATCCGAAGTAGGATAAACTCATATGCTGAAAGGTGTCACTGCTGAATGAGCAGTGACACCTTTTTTTTTTAGCCCAACTCCTTCAGTTTCAATCACAATTTCACCAGCTACTGTAATAAATATTCAGACCATCATAATGACAATGTCAGATTTAGACACAGTGGATGGGCCAAAGTCTGCTGATCAGTTTCTGCAGTTGGGCTCATCCTGGATTCAAACATGTATTTTCATTCTGTCATTATTTCCAGCACTGCGCAGAATCACTGAGGACACTGAAATAGACTGTTGCGTCCTCATGTTTGACTTTGTACCATATACGTTACTGTCTATCAGCTTGTTGCCCAATCGTTCTCCCAGTAATGCCTGTATGACCTCATTGACCCTTCCTTCTCTTAACATCCCAGACTGCAGCAGTATTATAAATAGCTTTCCTTCATTTGCTGACTGTAAGCAGACCCTTTACACGGGACATCCGTCTGTGCTGAAAACACGGGGAAAGATATGTCATTTAAATTAAAATGACTGAAATGTATTTTTAGCAGCCATATTTTTTCATTTGTGGAATTGCACCTCTATTTTATTATAAAAGCTTCAGTTAAGATTAAATGATTCAAAATAATTGTAGGTTCAACTCCTGGAGCTGAAGAAATGTCTGAAAATAATAATGTTGGGCTCCATGTCCTGTTATAGTTGATGGAACAGTTGTTGGGGTCTAGATCAGCTGTGAGGTCTGTGGTCAGTTTGTTTTTTACTGATGGTAAAACAGCTATTAATTGAGTTATAAGGAAATCATGGATTTGCCTTAGGTTTTTATAAAGATAATTTGTTTTTAATAATGTGTTTTTTGTTACTTTTTTCCACCTTGCAATGAACAGTCTCAAACTTAAACACAAATAAGAAATCTAAACACATTTCGATCTTCCAAACAATGACAGTCTCTTACATACACACAGACACACACACATGCACTATAACACAATTTAAATGTGTTTTTGTATCATATTCAAACATTACATTAGCTGGTGTTGGCTGTTTTTTTAAGATAAAAATAAAGAATGTTATACTCTCTGGGTTGATCCAGCTCATACTGATCACCGCACAAAAACTAGCTTTAAAAACATGCAGTAAAAAATAAAATGTAGTACATACACTATGTAGTGATGGTTAAAATGACACAATGAGTCTCCCAAATTTAAATTCTTCTTCTTATTATTATCAAATTGTGGCTCTAAATATTCTTTTTTTAGCAGTGTTGTATTTAAGTCAAACACTTACATCTTGCTTTAGATTTAGGCAAAAACTATCCAAATAATAAGATTTTAGATTTTTGTTTCATAAAACGTAAAAGAAAAAAATTATTATGAATAAATAAATATGTTGCCATTGTGGTGTCACGAGTGTAGATCTGAGAAGCCTGCACTGTGATGGAATCTTCTAAAACAAGATCTCTTTAGTGTGAAAACGAAGGCGCAAGAATTTAGAAAATGACATTTGGTTTTAAAAAAATGATGAGGACAAAAAATAAGCTTCGGTCACTTTGTTTTTAAGAAAATAAGATAATTTTAGGATTCTGGCGTTTTGCAGTGGAGTTTGTTGGAGAGCAGGTATACAAGCAGCCTATAGGTAAACCGAGACGGCGTCTGCACCAACATGACACCCGATTACCCACAGCCTATCCATCCAGCCATTTAATAGATCTGACGTTGCCCTCATATGTGAATACTCGCAAGAAAAAGAAAAAAATCACATCTGTCAATCTTCTTACTGTCCTTTTTTTTTTTTTTTTTTTAAATGTCATAGACCAAACTCAAGTCTTTTTTTCGTATTTTTTACTTCAGTTAAGAAAGTTACACAAAAGGTGGCAAATTTGTCGACAATAAATAATAAATAATTTTGTTGCACGGGAACAAACGAAACATTTTCTTCCAGAGCTAACGGTATTTTTTTTTAACTTATTAATTTACACATCTTTGGGAAAAGAAAAAAAAAAGATATTCTCGGACAGACACTAAGTCACACAAATGTCCCACGAAGCTTGTGGCAAAATAGAGGTATACCTTGTTGCAAATGCTTTAGTACTTGGGGTCATGAAGGAATTCGTGTAATTAAATGAAGAAAAGCAGTGCGGTTCCCCTCCAGATTGGTCTATTATATGATGAGGTGCGTTTATCTGTATCTTTTTTTTTTTTTTAATCACCAGTTTTCTATTCAAAGTAGCGCACAGCATTTCGCAAGTACAGAACTGTCTCCTACTCAGAGGTCCCGTTTAACGGCAGAGTCACGTTCATGTCTTCTCGTTTTGGCAACTGGAACCAGGCGCGTCAGCGGGCAACACCGGCCACGGTGACGCATCAGTATCTCTCTCTTCTGGGTGGACGTTAGAATGGGTGGCTGTGGTTAAAAAATCCCATGATTGTCTTCACAGTGTCAAAATACAACCGGGGGGGGGGGGGGTGTTTTTGGTGCAGTCGGGATAGATGAGATGAACAAGTGTGGGTCACTGGGGTTTTTGGAGGAGGGGGGGCTGTGTGTGTTTCAAGTTCAGTCCGTCCGTCCACATGCAGCGTCCGCTTCAGGCCTCGATGGGGCTAGATACCATGCTGTTCGGCGTGTCTGGAAGCTGAGACGACATGGACGCTACCTCGCTGCCCGTCGAGTTCGAACCCGGTCCGCCCTCCGAGAAACTGACCTGCGGGAGACATGGAGCGGCTGGTCAGAAACACATGGACTTACAGCGCTGTGTGGAGATTTCTCTTCTTTACATCACTGCCCAGCACTTCCAGCTGTTCACTTTAATATTTGCCAATAATGAAGGGTTTACGCAAAAATAATTTAATTGCACGCATAAAACTTTATCATAGTGTTTGACTGAAGTAATCCATGAGAGAGAAAATTACATCTGTTGTGGTCAGTGCAAGAGATATAATGACAAGTATTATTATTATTAATTGTACATATGTTAAAACTGCACTCTGATGAATTATCTCTTACGGAAGAAAAAGTCCCTGGGTAATTATTGTATCCTACATAAAATAAAGAGACATGCAAAATATGTTTGTGTTTACAAGTGACGTATAGGAATCAGAATAAATAATAATAATAATAATAATAATAATAATAATGGGGGTAATGGCTTCATGCATTATATCCATTTTTAATTGATCCATAGCTGATATCTTAACCCTGGTCTTCAACTAAACGAAATAGTTTTACTTGTCTAAACACAGCTCAGGTTACCCACAACCAGAGAAGGGATGAATTGCGTGTCACATCCCCGGGTCTTGTCATAAATATGTTAATAATTCACTCATGTGGAGCAGGGACATACGACACAGTCCTGTGTCCATCCACAGCCCCAGCGCGTCTGCGCAGAGGCTCGTTTTAGGGGCATTTCAGGAGTTGGTGACAATAAGAATTGAAGAAATGTATCAGAATAGGTTTAAAAGGAATAGCGGAATGTTTGTGCGCGCATCCCTGAGTGCGCAGAGAGACCCGCCTGGCAAAATTATAAAGAACTGAAAAGAAAGCTGGTGAAGTAGTGACAAGTGGTCTATGTAGGCTGACTTAGGCCTCTCAAAACTCAGACTGATTCATTTTAACCCAGCTGTTCAACAGTGTTTCTTAAATCATGTTGGAAAGCTGTGAAAACAGTTTGCGCATCATAACGTCCACGGAAATGTCATGAATTCAGTTCATATTTAAATATTGGTTTCCATCCTGATTTTTACACAGTTTAAACCTCAGCAGGATAAAAGACTGCGCACACATACACATATGTTTGCATGGTCCAAGTGCTTCTTATAATTATTTTAAATAAAGAAATTAATTTAATGATCAGTAGCTAATGTTGCAAATTAATCCATATTAAAACATGAGTGAAGATAAAAAAAAAAGACCTACCAGTTGTTGGAAGGCCGGCTGGTCGATGTCGCTCTGCAGGGCGAAGTCGCTGAGGACCTTCCAGGGCGGCTGGTAGCTCTGCACCTCCACCGGGTTGGCCTGGATGCCGCCGTCGTGCCGCTCCGGACTGGCCGCCACCATCGGGGTGCCCGTCATTCCCTGGATGTTCTGCAAGAAGACGCGTCGTGGTTAGAACCCAGTATGGGTGGACGTATGTCGTTTGTCTGCAGGTTGACTGGGTGTGGTTGTGTGTCTTTTTTTTCTGTGTGTGTGTGTGTGTGTGTGCGTTGGGAGGGGGTGTGGGAGACATCTGATAAGAATCCACCAGTAATCAGCCGAACAAACAAACAAACAGAACTAAACACAAAAACGCATACATGTGTATTAATGTGTTTGGCAGGTTTGAATCCGCAGCTCCCGCACAACACTTCAGACTCTTAATACAGCTCAAGACCTTTATCATCAGTCAGTTCATGCAAACATCACACAACACAAAATCTCTGCTGCCTTGCACTTTGAAAGAAATGTCTGATAAAACTGCTTTTACTTTTCAAACGTCTGCTCAAGCGGCACAGACACTGGTTTCGTTGCGTGTTCTTATTGGTCAAATGTCTTCATTAATAATGTAAGAGCGAGACAGACACGCGTTTTAGTCCTAATTTAATCTCTTCCATGTATTTGTGAAATCCTGCTGCAGGCCTCTCACCGTCTTGTCGCTGTGTTGCTGCTGCTGCAGCTGCTTTATCAGCAGGCTCTTCTTCTTGTCCTTGCACCGCTTGTTCTGGAACCAGACCCGGATCACTCGCGGGCTGAGGCCGGTCATCTCCACCAGCTGCTCCTTCATTAAGGCGTCTGGCCTCGGGTTGGCGTTGTAGCAAGTCCGCAGCGTGTGCAGCTGCTTCTCGTTTAGCACCGTTCGGACCCGGGTGGTCTTCTCTGGCTGTTTGTGGACGTGAGGCCGCAGCGCGGGCTGCCGGGCCGAGATTGGTTCTGCTGTTGAGAAAGTACAGGGGGGGGAGAAACAACCCAGGGAAGAGAAAAATCAATGAATGTGTCTGCAGAGTGGCTTTACGAGTCCAGATAAAGATGAGAGAGTATGTGGACGGACAAGTCAAGCCTGGGCTTTTTATAGAAGTCTGTAGCCAAACGTGTTCCTGCAGCACATGATGCACAACTTTGTCAACTGTGAGCATGTTCTGCTGGTTTAACTCTACTTTACAAACACAACGCTATTAATAGTTGTATCTGCTGCGTACCAGAGCGCAATTTGCCTAAAAGCAACACAGTTTCCTGCTTAAAATAGTTCTGCGTTAATCAACATCTAAATACGACCACATCTGATGGTGTCAGGAGCTGCAGCCTTCACTGCACTTTAGGGTTAAAAGCAGGAGAACAGCGCAGCTCTGATTGACTCATCTGATCCGAAGTCACAGCATACATTCAAAACCATCAGTGCGCGGTGGCCAGATGGAAGGTAACTCCTGGAAACCTCCAGCTCCAGCTCAGACACCTCACTGCATTTTCTAGTTAAGACCAAACACATCCCGGACCCACAGCCCCTGAGTCGCGCTCCACTGCTCCAAACAGTGATAAGTTGGTGTATTTCTGACAGCAGCCCGTCACTGTATCTAATCACTGGTATGCAGAAAAAACATGTAAAAGACAAACATGCTGGAGCTATCTACAGGAACAGACACCAGAACCAGTCCCACAGAAAACCTCAGCGAGACTAATATTACAGCAGAACACGTCCACTTGTTAGGTTGTGGCACCGTGGAGCAGTTTCCCCGTGACTCCGTGGAGTTTATATTATTTGTTGTTTGTTTATATTCCAGTCTGTAGATCACTGCGCACACAAATCACTTGTGATGGCGATGTGAAATACAGGATATGCAGTGAATTAGAACATGAAACATCACAGTTTGGTGTCGTATGGAGAGTTTACCCGGAGATTTCTAAGGAGCACTTGATCATGATTCAAAAAAGAAATAAAAAAAGTCACAGGCAAACACACAGCGAGCGAGTTAAAGCAGCCTCTGTGTGTGTGTGTAACAGTCCTCATGCATTGTCTGTTGTTGTTGTTTTTACCTGCCATCTGCAGCGGTCTGGCGGGGTGCAGCGGACTGAGCGGGTCTCCGGCACCCAGGCTGGCCCGTTCCACCACGTCGTGGTCCGCCCGGCAGAAAAGGCCGTCCTCCCGCAGAGCGAACTCGTCCCCCGGGATGAGCTGCCGGCTGCAGGCCACGCAGCGGAAACACTCGATGTGGTAGACCTTGGAGCGGGCCCTCATCACGAAGTCGTTCTTGCTGAATCCGATGTTGCATTTAGCGCATTTAATCCCGTATAACCTGCGGGACGCGCGCGCGCACACACACACACACACACAGTCCGATCAGTTTCACTGCAGGCAGCTCAGTCACTAAAATGTAATTATAAAACAGGCTTGGACAGAAATAACACGATCGATAATAATAATAATAATAATAATAATAGTAATAATAATGGTAATTATATTAATAATTGTGGAATTTATACATTTAAATCCGTCATTATACTTATCTTATTCTTATTCTATGATTATTAATATTATTTTTCTTCTTCGTATTATTATTATTATTATTATTATTATTATTGGTAGCATTTTTACAATGCAGCAGTAGAACATTATGTTTATGATGTATCTGGAGATAATATAATTCTAGTGATCTTGTACACTCTCGTACTGATCTGCAGTGTTTAGTGCAATTTTAATAAGAGCTTCTTGGGTTGTAATCTAATAATAACTGTAATAACACCTAATCTTTCTAAAAATAGCTGGTGTCAGGATGTTTTTATGATTTTCGACAGGTCCATGTGTCAGTGAGCAGAGCGAACAGGAAGCTGCAGGATCATCAGTCACTGATTAATAGCTAAATGAGCTGTGTAGGCCTGAGTGCGCCGCGTCGTTCCGCGTTTCTAAATGTATCTGATGTCAACAGAAGACGATGCAATGGTGACGTTTTCTCACAACAAGTTGTAGCAGGAAGCACGATTATGATTAAGATATGTTGTTCAAAATGACAGCAGGACTCCGTGTGACTTAAATCAGTCCGAATACTCTCAATCTAATATTGTCAAATATATCAAAAATAGCAATAATTCCATTCGCCGTGCAGCTCCTGTCCTGTTCTGTCCCGTCCGACTTGCGTCCCGGGCGTCCTACCTGATGTAGTCCCGTTTACAGTAAGTCTTTCCGTCCCTGACAAAGCACGTGCAGGACTCGTCCAGGTACTGGCTGCACTCGGCACATTTGAGACAGGCGGCGTGCCACTCCAGGTCCGGGGAAACCCGCAGGATGTACTGGTCGTGGATCTGGTTCCCGCAGCCCACGCACAGAGACACCAGCCGCTTCTCTGGAAGACCAGAGCAGGACACATCACACACACTGTTCACGGACTGTTATTATTGTTATTATTATTATTATTATTATTATTATTATTATTATTATGCTACCGTTTTTTAAATAAAATAAAAGTCTACGGGTAAAGTCTTTTTGCTGATTTAAACCTTCTATAACATCCACTATTGCAGGATAAGTGTGACTTTAATAGGCCAAGAAAATACGTTCTCTCTGCAGACATCACAGCGAAACTAAGTCAACTCTCAACTTGTGATAAATGTAGTTCCACTATCGCATCCCAACACCGAGCAAGTGTCTTACTTTTCGGCGGATCCCCCATGTCTCCCATGTCCACAAAGTAAGGCGATGATAGGTCCACTGTCACAGCGGGCTGTGGTGCCGGGAAGCCTGGATGTGTCCGCCGCTGCCGGGCTGCCGCGGGCCAGGGGTTGTGCTGTCCGGCTTGGAGAGGGAGTGTGTGTGTGTGTTTGTTGCCGGTGTGTGTGGAGCTCTGATCCTGACAAGCGGCGGGGCTGACGTAGGGCATCAGCACGTCATCTGCATGAGCAGCTGATTGGCTGACCAGCGCACACACACAGACACACACAGACACACACACACACACTGGCACACTTATTGCTGCATATCATTTGTTTTCAGCTTTGCTTTGCTCTTTTCTCTTCTGTTAATTTTTTCTCCAATTTTTTAATATTTTATTTCAGTATGCTGTTGCACACATAATCCATAAAAGAAACCACTAACACACATGTCTCTTTTTAACTTTTACTTTTAACTAACACAGTAGGTGAGAGAGATGATAAATTCCTGGACACACACACTGGAACATACAGGAGATGGATTTATATCCGACTCGATTAACAGTCCACAGTTAAAGCCGTGAGACATGACGTGAAAGTTGTGCACCACGCACTGAAGTACATATTTAGAAGCAGCCTACGTCTGTGGAGCACAGAGCGGATATAGGTAAATTCATTTTGCTGCTGTCAGATAAAAACCTTGTATCCTCACAGATGCTAGATCTGCAGAAGCTCGAAAAAACAGTCTTGCAAACTCGGTGACGATACGTTTGACAAAATGCTTTGAAAAGCGAACCTGAACGCACCACAGGAATATGTAACGCATCTATCTATCTATATATATGTATGTATATACAACACGGACATGTGTGGATTTGAGCATAGAGAGCAGCTGATGGTGTGTGTGTGTGTGTGCGTTTGTGTGTGTGTGTGTATGAGCCCTAAAAGAGAGCAGTGAAAAGCCAGGACCCACAGGAGCAGCTCTGACACACACTAACACGCCCTCTTGTGTTAGTAACCCACTAACGGCATAAACACAGGCAGGGGACGCCTCACATCACAATCACTGTTTCAGGGAAAGTCCAAGGAATCGGTTTTGAGACGCGTGAAAAAAAAGGGCCTATACTGCAACTTAGAGTATTAGCATTAGAGTATAATGAATTACGAATGTATTTCAAGCTGTCACCAACCACAGTTCACCTTTTTTGTTACACTGTGTTCAAAACACAGCTCACCATGATTTATACTGTTAAAATAAATTTATAGCCTTTACAATGATCCACAAACTGTTTCAGTGCAGCCATATGACATAAAGTTCCAGTATGCATCTCACTGCATTGCAGATTTCCATTGTTTTCTGCATAAATTGGTCATGAAATGCGATTTGCTTTGTCACCAAAGTGACAAATATCAACACAATATTTCTAAGCTGATGAAACACATGCTCAGTCCTGCTCTTTCATGTCTTTATTGAACACAGTCATTCAACAAACAGTGATGGTAGAATAAGTAAGTGAAACACTAGGCTTCTGATATCACTAAGCATCAGCTGAAGTCAGTTGTTATCAAACCTGGAGTCCAATCAATGAAACGAGAATGGAGGTGTGGTTTAGAGCGACTTTGACTAATAGAAACACCCAAACAGTGTCAGTGTGCTGTTCACAAGCAGCACCAGCTGATGTGAGCCATGAGAGATCACAGAAGACCCACAATGAACAGTTGTTGATTTGCACGTAATGCGACTTGCAGGGACAGTGATATGATTTCTGTCTAGAATTTTGGTTATTATATCAAGTAAAGTTTAAATGTAGTCTTGCTGTCTTTATCTTTCACACGTTATTTCAGAGCGAGATGAGAGATGAGTACGTGTGTAAATGTAGTTTTAACGTGAACTATTGTTCATAAGTTAATTGTTCATTAGCTGTCAGCCCTGTGATAGACTGGTGATCTGTCCAGGATGCGAGTCAGTATCTTTCAGTGGTATTGATGATGTAGGGATGGATAATGGTAATCACTGTTGTCTCTGCTATCAATTATGTGTATGTATTTCTCCACACTGTTCAATGACTCAATAAAATTTAGGCATTTATGGTATCTACATACTTATTGGCTGTACCTGTGTGCACGTTTATGTGACGCCCAACTTTTCCCTGATCAATAATCTGCATGGAGATAGTGGCAGATTGATATTAGAATTCACACAGGAGAACACATGTACATTTGCTCTTTTTTCTGTTCATTTTTGTTGTCTTCTACTTTGACGATATTTATGAAATTTGAATTTTATTTTGTAAAGTATTTTGCAGGCAGGGGTGGATCAGAGGGGTGTCCAGGGGTGGCCACCCCCAAAATCTGATTGGCCATCCCTGGCGCCTGCTAGAGTCAGAAGGTGGTAAGTACTTGGGTAATTGTTGTAAAGAGGCTGAAATAAATCATTACAAACAAAATAATTAATATTTATTTATTATGTTTAAGTTTAAGGTGTATTCATATTTTTATGATACATACTTACCTCTCCCCACTTATTTATTACTATATGTTTACTTGGAGTGAAAAATTGTAGTTGTTTGTTTCAGAACATTTAAAGTTGTGTATTTGGCATGTCTTAAATACAAAAAACACTTTATTATTTGTAAACCAATGAGAGTTTATTATATCCAAAATTATTTTAAAATTTGAATAAAACACCTTTTAATTCATTTTTCAAATATGCCGCCCTTCTTTCAGTGCATTCTGGTCATTTTTATTTTATTATTGTATATATATATAATTTAATAGTTTTTGGTTTTCAATGAAAAATATAGCAAATGGTGTTTATCTGCTTTTGCAAATTAGCTGTGAATTGATAAAAAGTGAAAAAATAATCTATTTAATTACACCTTCTGTGATACATTTATCTAAATTAATCACATCCATTAGTTGTTGCTGTGAAAGTATTTTAAACCAATAGCATCAGGGGTCTCAGCTATATTGAGGTGATTTCAGGCTTGAAATACTCAGATGGTATGAAAATACCTTCTGGGGTTTTTTTAAATGTGAATGTTCCATTCAAGACAAAAAGTTTTTTTTCTTGTCACCATCATGTTACAAAGCCACTGTGAAACAATTTCACTTATGTGCCAGGTCAAACTGCAGAACGTGATAAATCAGCATTTTTTTGCACATTATTTTTTCTGAGTAATATTCAAAATTAACAGGACATTTTGACAGCCCTAATTTCAACTTGTCTGACTGGCTTTTGTATGTTGTGGAAATCACTGAAAGTGAATTGCTTGGGTGCTAAACAAATCATCTTCTCTTGCTTAACAGCACACAATATTTTTATTGTACTATATTGTGCTTTTATTGTGCGTGATTGCCCTTCTTTTACTACCTTCAAAACTGATTTAAAGACTTTTCTTTTCACTGAACACTTATTTCCCTCTTTTTCTGTATAATTCGGACTTTTTTTGTTGTAAAGTGACCTTGAGATTGTATAGGGCATTATATAAATGTCAATTATTATTATTATTACAACATGCTGTGTTTGACCTTTTCCTATTTCAATCTGAGAACATCTCAGTGCACACTGTTAAAATAATCTACTCAGCTCTAACATTGTGGCACAACTCACAGACTGTGAGTCAGGTCTGATCACCCAAAGTTGGACCTCAGTTATGCTACTGTTTCTGAACAGGACCAAAGCCCATAGGCCAGCTCCAAAACCTGGTGGAAAAGCCTGAAACCAGATGAGCGGAGGTTGTTAAAGCTGCACATTAATGCCCACGGTGAACGAATGAATCACATAGTTACCCATTATACTGTACATGGGTGGAACGTTGGGGTACATTTTGGTTATTTAGGTTATGTAACAAACTGCATTATGATGTTTTGAAAAGTCTTGTACAAATTTCGCTTATTACATTACTGTTAATGTATTGATTCCCAAGCATCCTATATGTTATGGTCACCTATGTGCCTATTTCTATTCCTGTATCGTCTCCCCTTGTAGCGTGTGTGTATATGTGTTTGTGTGTGTGTGTGCTGTCAGCCCACCAGTCCACTGACTCCTTTGGAAAGCCTGTTCTGATTACAGTTTGGCATGTAGTGAAAGACTGTGCTTATGAAAGTTGAGCTTGAGTGTTGAAGAGGAAAATCACAGCTGATGCATCTGAAAGCCACCACACTGACAAGCCGTGTAATTTGTCACCCAGTGAGACCTCATTTTCCTCATCAACAACATTGCTGTCACAAGTTTGAACACTGGAGGAAGAAATCACGACAGAAGTGTTTCAACCCAGCTTTCTAGCTACATTTCAAATAATATTGTCAAATTTGTGAAATTTAAAAAATAAATAAATTTTGTTAGCTACAGTAACTTGTGTTATTTTGGATTTTATTGGCAATACTTGGTGTGGGACCAATCAGTCAAAAACATATTTTTATTTTATACTGTATCAAGAGCCATATAAAAAATAGAATCAATACTAAAATTTGTATTTAAAATAGTAAATAGAAAAGATCCATCCATTCTCTTAACCGCTTGTCCTCGTAAGGGTCACGGGGGGTGCTGGAGCCTATCCCAGCTGTCATCGGGCGAGAGGCGGGGT